>JAYJMB010015590.1:0-45134 GCA_036873735.1 Pouteria campechiana
TCGACCCGGCAAAATTAGCAAAACTTTACAATAACAAAAATTTACATTTGTAAAATTTTCCAGGGCCTTACAATATTCACTATCCCCAACATTCATTTATTTACAAAGCATAATAAACATTAACCTTTAGAAAATACGGGATATCCACTATCTCCATCCATTCATATATGCCCGTATACGAAGCATGGGATATTCACTATCCCAATCCATGCATCCATTCTAACAGAAAAGGAGCCTATTTACCTTATATGAGTAATCAATTCTTACTCCACATCCCCACGATCCATATCTTCTTATCCTGCTCAATGGTCCTGTACATACATCATATGCATCACATATTCAATTCCACTTTGTTTCTTTTTTAATAAATTCATATAACATATCTAATGCATAACTTATATCAATTTCCATAGTGATATAGTAGCATTACTTGCATTCTTAACATTATACAATTCACTTTCAACATGATTAATTATCAAAACACTTTATTAAACAACTAATGATGCCATAAATAACTTAATCCTTCATCTCCATCCATTTGAGTATGAGGGTTGTAATCAAACCCTTGTTATACATGATTTCCTACTTATTGAGGCATTTTGTCAAACATTTCATAGGCAGCTTTTTAAATTATAACATTCCACAAAAAAATATTAAGGGAATTTCATTTCCATCAATACCCATCCGTGACACAACATCCTTAATATGTACTTAATTATTAGAACAAGCCAATGATGTCTATAACTCAATTAATTCATGAATTAGACACCCTACACAAAATTCCTTTTTCTAACAATGTCTTAGGTTCTCGTGTAGCATGGCTAATTCACTTCAAAGCATTAAAATTAACAAGTTATTCATTTTCCCCCATGACGATTACACATAAATCGAGCATTTCCCCCAAATTCCACTGTTCACAAAACCCTAAATCAGTAGAATACACAATTTAAATTGGGAAAAACTTGACTTACCATGAATTTCATGAATGGCTTCATTCCCAGGTGATGAATCACCCCCAAAATGTCAAGCATCTGCCATTGGTTGATGCCTTGAGCTCTTCTCAACAGAAGCCATCAATTCAAAGTCCCATTAGTGAGTTCATAATAGCAATTTTATGTGAACAAATCATGGAATTGAGGGACTACACTAAGCATCATGACAAGGAAAGGTTAAGGGAGCAGCGACAACAATTTTAATTTTTTGTAGCCTACACTAATGCCTTGAATGCAATGTTTAGAACTGAAGTATGGCACATGGATCAAGCTCCGTAGTTTTTCCCACTCCACTAACCTATCCACTAGTCTCTCCACCTACTGAAGAATCAGATTATGATTATGATGATTGAACTCAAATGTCTCAGGGCAGTCCTCTATTTCCTTTCCTTCCTTATTCATTAAGGACAATGTTGTTTCCAATTTTGGGGGTATGTGGTATGATATTTGTTATGTGTTGGTTTGTCTAGTTTGTGTGTTTTGTTAAGTTTGTATGTCTAGGGAGGCCTAGTCTATATATTTTGCTTTGTTGTTCTGTGTTGTGTGTTTTGGCTAGCTTATGTATTATGTTTAAATCTCTATGTTCAGTGGTTTATTTGATAATGGTTATGTTTGGTCTTTAAAATTGTATAAAATATATATATATATATTATGTGTTTTGATCATTGATCAGGGTCATTATACAAAACCAATGACATATACATGACATTTGACAATTGTTATGTTGAAAATGCTAGAAATCATTGTCTACATGCTTGAATTGATTCCTTGTCTAATTTATTATAGATTCCTTATACACATTGATCACATTGACATAGCCATTTGTTTTGAAACCTTTGAATACTTAGCATCAGTTCAAGAGACTAAGTATGCATTGTTCAATTTGAATTCTAGAATTCATTATAACTATTGTTGAGACAAGCACTACATGAGATAAAAGAAGAACATGATTAAAAAAAGTTTGGGGGGATCACACCTCTATGAATGAAAAAGAAAATAAGTTTGGGGGTGTGATGGTAATACAACCCAAGGATTAGGGGGGAGCACATTCAAAAGAATAACATAGAATGAGGAATGTGATTGTAATAGAGCTCGCAAAAAGAAAAAATATCAAATGCAGATCGAATGTAGTCTCTTTTGTTTAATTAGTGAATTCATAGGGTTTACATTGAACATGTATAGCTTAGGTGCATGAATGAATATGAGGATGAAGCGACTAGATTGAAATGGCTATAACTATTGCACTTTCACTTGGAATCTAAAATGGATAGGATGAGGCTTAAGTTAAAATTGTAGACATGAATGATATCTTGAAATCTTCTTCTTAGCCATTAAATTTTACTGAGGTATTTGAACTATGAACTGGATTAATGCATTTGGTGTTCTTTTTGGAAGCTTATTCTTTTACTTTACTCGAGGATGAGCAAATGAGTAAGTTTGGGGGTATTTGATGAGTGAATTTTATTCACTTATATTTTATATTACTCAGATTGATCTAGTGTTTATTCTTGAGAATTTAAGAGTTTTTTGTTTGATTTCATGGCCTTTTTGTAGGTGCTTTGATTAAAGGAAGAATAGTCTGTACTAAGGGCAAAAAGAGATGCAGCCCAAGGATGAAGGAGTGCAATGGAGCAAGAAAACAAGCCAGAGAAATTTGGGGCCGCGAAGCCCAATTTGGGGTTGCAACTCCCAACTCGATCAACTCAAGATGGCATCTAGCAAAATCTGAGGCTGCGGTACTAGTGCCGGTGCTGGTGCCGTCTAGATTTTCTACAAGATTTTCTGCTTGCTTTGTTTCCTACCTTTTAAGGAAATGAGAGAGGGTTTGGGGGGGATCTTCTTGCATTCATTTTTGAGGGTTTTGCTGAGGGTTCTGAGGGGTAGAGCCTTGGTGATTCTTGTGGAGAAAGAATGAGATCTAAAGTAAGTAAGAGAATAGGAGATGATGTTCTACATTATGATGATCTTGATAAGTTATTTTGATTTTCATTATGAACTTGTAACGCCCAAGGTGTTAAAATTTGGAAAGTGTGGTGAATTTTAATTTTTGAATTTCTAAAACTTTATTAAATTATATGCAATATTGATGTTGACATATGAATCGTAAGGAGGCCAACCATATATATTAATACATGGAAGGAAAGAGGGTGGAAAAAATTAAAAATTTGAATGCATATGTATGGGCATGGTAGGCAACTGAAGCACCATATAAATTTACCAATAAAAAGGAGGCTTTTGGGTTTCTTCTCCATTATTAACCATAACCCCTATTGCCCCTCACTCCACTACATTTCCTTCTTCCAATTTGATAATTTTTAGCTTATTTTACTTGGGGAACTTAGGGAAATTGATGAAGTAATTTGTGGTAGCCCACTACATTTAAAACTTTATTGGTTTAAAGGTGTTGCAGGCACCAAAAATTAGAGATCAGCTACTATGGGTGGGACCCACCGAGGAAATCACAATTCAAAGGTGAGTAATTTATCAAGATAGGTTGTTAATTATATGTGTATAGCTATTTAATTGATGGATGGATTAAATCTTGATGTTTGAATGAGGTAAAACAAATTAAGGTTTTCCAAAAATTGCCTAAGGAAATTAGGGGCTGTAATTAGTGTAAGAATAAATTAATTATGGTTTTAATTAGCTTGTTACATGATTTGATGTATTTAGAAATTAAATTCAGTAACTAGAAATTAGTGGCAGCTAGGTAATGGAAAGCTGTCCACAATCTGTTTATAAAATTATCATTAAGAGAGGGCTATAAAATTAAGCCTTGATTACTCAAGTTTGATCATGGTTAATCTATACATTAATGAGGTATGGAAGTAGGTGTATATGGGTGGAGAATTAAGTGGGCAGCTGGGTGATTTAATGCCAAGCAAATGCAGGACAATTAAGTGAATTTATGGTTTTAAATGCTAACATTTATTAATGCAAATGGTGTATGTTGTATATGTATAGGGCTGGAACTTAAGAATATGATTAAGCAAGTGTTTCGACAATTAATTGTAGTGAAAAATGTAGCCTAAACACGGAAAGTAGGTGGTTTGATAATTTGATTTTGCAATTACTTGTGTTGTTCAAATTCTGAGCATGATTTTTTTTGTATAAATTTTTCTTGCCAAATGAATTTTTGATTGAATTTAATCAATTGTTTTATCCATCAATTAATGATGCTTAGTGGCTTGACTTATCATGCATCAAAATGCATTTAAATAAAAAAAAACATTGTTTGCAGCAAATAGATTGTAATTAATTGAACCCACGTATACATATATCAAGTTGTCGATACTGAAATGCACCTGATGTTGATGGTGTCCCAAATTTGACCTATAATTTGATTAATTTAGAAAATTTATTCAACATAAAAGTTGTATATCTTAAAATTATATTTCCAACAAGATAAGAATATTAAATTCTGAGTTTATATGAGATAGTTATAGCTAAAAAATAGTATAAGGGTCTCTAAATCAATAAGCATCACCTTGTAGGGCCTACAAATCAAATTATAAGTTGAATTTGGAAAACTTATCAGAAAACATGTTTTATATCTTGAAATTATCTAAATAATGGCATAAGAATTGCTTAATTTAGAGTTCATAAGAAAAAGTTATGCCTGAATTACTAAAATTGCTCTTGGGAAATGATTAATTGAAAAAAAGTATCATTTGTGGGACCCATGACTTAAATTACATGCTAAATTAGAAAAAGTTATTGACATGAAAGTCGTAGGCCTTAAAATTATATAAATAATGAAAAAAGAATAACTTAATTTGGAATTATTAGAAAGTTATGGCCAATTTACTATAACTACTCCCTAATGAGATATATGTAAACTCATTTATAGATAAATCTTGATAATTGATCAATGTATTTCATTACGTTGATGAAAATGGCAATGTTAATATATATATATATATATATAAACATATATGTATATATAAGATTTTGGGTTATGCTACATGTGAAGGATCTTCTAGTATGTGAATGATAAGCTGAGCTCGAAATGGATGGTAGGATGATTCTCATTGAGGTAAGTAGGTGTACTTATGTGATTGCATGATTGGTTGAATGGATGGGGATAGTGCATATCCCATTGTACTATAATGGGCTTGTGTGTTTTGGATGCAATGGCCGATAAGTGATAGTGAGTATCCCATAATTGTTTTGTTATAATGATTTAATGGGAAGGTGGTATCCCATGATTATTCTTATGTTACAATGATATGTGCATGTGTAAAGGATTGATTATGTATGTGTCATATGAATGGTGATTGTATTTGTGAAATGGAATTGGTGAAAATCCTGAGTTATGTGACTTGTGTAATGATGTTATTTATTGTTTAATGTGCAAATTGGTGGGATAGAGGCTATCCCATAATTGTACTTATTGTCATTATTCTTGTGTATGGATGTCTGTATTAAGGGATCGTAGCTATCCCAAATTGTATGAACTCATGGTTTGCTATCATGTGATTGGATAAAGCATGTGTGATATCAAAGTGTGATTTGGGGATATAGATAAATCCCAGGATGTATATTGTATATGAGCATGAATTTGGTATGAATATGTGTTGATGTAAAATTTGAAAATATTTGAGATTGTTTGAATATAATCATGCTCTGATGGCATGGATTGTTATAATGGCTTGCAATTATCGATGGATTTTGGGATGCCTGATGGATTCCTGCTTTGTTAATTATTTTCTGATTTCGCACCTACTTACTAAATTCGCTAGGACTCACGCCTTCTTAATCTATGTTTTTAGCTGATAGGACAGGTAAAGAATCCCAACTGTAGATTGGGGCTGATAATTCAGATTTGAAGACATTTCGATTATGAAATGGTAAATTGGGATTGGAATCCCTTCATGTTATATTTTTTGTAAATCAGAAGTTTAATTAAATTTCTATAATAAGATTAGAATGATGTATATTGTATAACATGGGGATGTCATAGTGATAGAATTATAATTTTAGCTGTGTGATTGCCATCATGATTGGTTCCATTCTTGGGACAAAGCTGAGGGTATGAGTGTGAGTTGTTGTTAATCTTAACTGTTTTATGATTGTTAAACTCCAGGTGTAGGCCCTCATAATTTAGGGTAGACTCTGCCAGATTTTTGGCAGAATTTGCATAGAAAAGGGGAGTTGATAGGAAAATATTAGCATCCCACATCAGCCCTAGTAGAGCAAGATGACAACACATAGGGTGGGGGTGCAGGGCATTACAAAACTAAATCCCTCTTTCTAAGGTGAAGATGTAGCCCTATTTAATACTCTTTTTTATGTGAATTGTTGGTTATTAATAGGTTATTAATAGAAGTTGGAACTTATCAACTCAAGCTTCACGATGGGCTCACTCTACTCTCACATAATGTGCTTCATGCATCCACGATCTAGTGCAATATACTTTCAATTCTAGCACTTATGAAGTTGGATTTTTCTTTTGAATTCAAGGACATGAGTTTGTCCATCTACCTTAACAAAATATTTTTTTTTCATGGTCATATGAGAAATGATCTTTTCTTGCTTAACTTAAATACAAATTCTCATGGTGATTCTATAATTTACATTGGTCCTTCTATTGCTGATGTTGTGTCTAGATAGATTAAATGGCACGCTCAATTAGGACACACTGTATAAAATTGGATGAATGGATTAGCTAGAGAAGGGCTCTTGGGCTCTCAGGCTAAAGTAAGCATGCCTATCTGTGAGCCTTGTCTAGTAAACAAAGCATGTAAAAAGCCTTTCAATATGGTTAGAAGAGCCACTCCTCTTCTCATTCTAATATTTGTCGACCTATGAATATTAAAGCTTGTTATAATAAATCCTATTTTATAACATTTATAGATGATTATTCATGCTATGGTTTAGTATATATTGCTATAACATCAATCCAAAGCTTTGATTAATTTTAAGTGCTTCCTGATAAAAGTAGAAAATCAACAAGAGAGGAACTTAAAGATTCTTCATACTGATAGAGCCTAAGATGTTACTATAGTTGCATAGTTTTGATGACATATAAAACCTGATTAAGTTAAGAACTACTGAAAAATGTTAAGATTGTAAGTGCAGAAATAGATTTAGGACAAAGAATGACTACTAAAAGAAGAAGCAGATGAGTTGAAATGTGAAGTCTAAATGCCAAAAAATCAATGCAATTTCAAACATGCTGAAACACTTGGATAGTATGAAAGTCTAACAGACAAGCAAGAGTTCCAGACAGTGCAAGTTAACTAAGTCTTGGATAATATGAAAAATAGTTTCAGATAAACTAAACCTTCACTCAAAGGCACAAGCTCAAAAGCACTTCGTTCGTTCGACATTTTTAAAACTATCCAAAATTATATCTTGGATGATACAAAGTAATGACACAAGAGTAAGCTTCAGACAAAGCTTCAATGCTGACACGTCAATTCATATGCTATGAAAAACTAACTTTGAACATGCAAAAATATTTCAGATGAAGCACATCCTCGTAGCATCCCACTTCGTCTATCTCTTCATACATTCTAAAATTTTAACTCTAGACTTTGCGAAGCAAGCAACAATGTCCAAAGCAAAGTCAAGTCATGAAGAGAAAATAGTAAATGGAGACCCTCTGTCTGAAATCTTAACTTCAGACACAGCAACTCCATCTGAAGAAACAAACAACAAATGTGGAAAGCAATCCTCACAGTTTGAAACCTTTGCTTCAGATATTCCTAAACATTCAACTACCATTTCTTGCAAGAACAGCATTCCAGGTTTTTACTGTTTGTCCCGATCTAAGGTAGCTTAAGAGGGGGGTGAATTGAGCTTTTAAACTTTTTGGCCAATATAAAATCATGGTTCTGAAAAAATAGAGAGTAAATTATACAGCACAATGAACATAGGTGTTTTTATAGAGGTTTGGCCCACAACATGATACCTACTCCTCTCTCTGAGTCAGCCTCACCTGCTACACTCAGGTTCCACTAATCATCTGTTGGTTTTACAAGGTTACCAACAAACTTTACACCCATTAGTTTCTAAGCTCACCAACAAACTTATACAATTGTTGGTTTCCAAGCTCATCAACAAACTTATATCCATTGGTTTCCAAACTTACCAACAAACTTATACAATTGTTGGTTTCCAAGATAACCAACAAACTTATACCCATTGGTTTCAAAGCTTACGAACAAAATTGTACAATCATTAGTTTCCATGCTCACCAACAAACTTATACCTATTAGTTTCCAAGCTTAATAACAAATTTATACAATCATTGGTTTCCAAGCACACCATCAAACTTATACCCATAAGTTTCTAAGCTTACTAATAAACTAATACATGATCAGTAAGCCCCTTGTTTGCTATCCCAATTAGCAAAAATAAATGTACAAGTAAATGCCTCTTAGTTAGGTTGAGATGTATATGAATTTAAAATAAGAAGAAATAAATGTAGAAGAAATAAGTATAGATCAATTAATATAGAGAATTTTAGACTACCATTTTTGTAGAGATTGAGCTTTGAATGCAGATTGCTCTTTACATAGTGGAGTTGGAAGAAAACTTTAAAGCAAAGTAAATGCTCTATAAGCTCTTTTAGAAAATTTCTCTAACTTGCTAACTCATCTAACTCTTTTAAATGGCTTCTCTTTACTCCTTTTAAATTGGGATTCAAAACGTTTTCACTAAAGAAGATGACATTTAGTAAATGTGATCAAATCATGAAGATTTTCTGACCAGTATCTCATGGGGTGTTTGTGTTTGAAGGCTCTTGATAATGTCCGAAATGTACAACTGTGTTCAAAGTAAAGATTTTGGATTGACTTGAACTGTTCAGCTTGCAACAGATTTCTTTCAGCTATGTCCAAAAGTGATTCACTATGTCCAAAGTTAATTCAAACTTAGAAGAGATGTTAATTGTCTTGGTCGCACAACTGAACTCTGGTTTTGTCTAAGGGTGAGTTAGCAATGTCTGGAGTTAAATTTTGCACTAACAAACTTTAGCAATGGCAGTGTCCAAAGCTAGTACTTGGAACTTTTGAAGTTGAAATTCTAGCATCTTGGCTTCTTTCTTCAACAGTGTCTAAACTTGGTTCTACTATCTCCGAACTTGGTTATGTGTCCAAGCTTGGTCACACAGTGTTCAAACTTGCTTCTGCAGTGTCCGAACTTGCTTGAGTTGAGAATTTAGATCCTTTTCTCCTTTCAAAGCCTTGTTTTTGTTCAAGCTTGGGCATCTATTTGATTTACTTTGGTACTGCTAGAGATTATGTCCAAAGTGACTTTGATGCTTGTCTAAAATGCCTACCAGATTCCACTTATTTTAGTTCCCTGATATAATTTTGTTGTTAATTTTCCTTAATGCGAGTACACATGTCACGAACAAGTAATAAAGAGTGAATAAGATATTGTTCCTACAATGACAAGTATACCGAATACCAATTTACTTTAACTGTAAATTGTTTTTGAAGAATCATAATGTGGTAAAAAGATGAAAATAGAAGAAATCTAAGCTATGGATTTTCGCAATGTTGTAGAATCTAGATAGATAAAAGAGATCAATGGTTGAGGCATCAAAGGGTTTGCTAGTTCACCAGATGAATCCTACTTAGTTTCACCTGATTTAAGCAATCAATGTTTATTCCTATGTTGATAACTAATGTCTCTTATTTAATTGTTATTTTTCCTCAAGTTATAATAACCTATCCCATTTAGCAAATTTTCTATATCTTTGTGAAAAATCTGAACTAACCAAGATGCATTAAAATCTAGAAACACATAATGTTACATAAGCCACATGGATATCTCTATCATCATGACAATCTTATGGTGATTAATCATGGTCTAATTCAATTATTGCTTCTCAGCCTCAAATCAAATTATGAATCATGTTAAAAGGCAAACATTCTTTTACAAGCATTAAAATCATATTAAACACTCAACATAGATGATGAATAAGCAAAGCATTGCATTAAATAGGATGAAACCAAACAATCATAATCCGGCTACATCATACCCCTAGAACAAAGTGTTTAGCTCATAATTAAATCAAATGAAAGCATATATAGTGTCTTAAACATGACTAATAAATGAAAATGACTAAAAAAGAATAAGCAAAGATGAAATGAAAATCTTCTCCAAGTAGCACTCTCTACTCTTGACCCCTTGTTAGCTCCCCTTTGTTGCAAATCTCCTCTTTGCCTCAAAAAATCTTCTTTCTCTATGCTACCCATGTTCTCCCCTTTCCAAAAGACCATAAAAATGTATCTCTCATCCTTTTTATACACCCCTTCTATTTGGGTAAGCCATATTGCAATTTTCAACACATTTTTGTAAAATCCGGAGCTACAATATGATTGAGGGCAACAATGCTTGACTTGGATGTTGCGGTGCTTAAGTTGGATGCTACAAAATCCAAATTGAGAGCCACAACATCCACATATTGTCTAGCTGAAGACTTCCCATCTAGGGTGTTGAGCACCTAGGCGCTCAATTTGAATGCCTAGGCACTTCACTTGAATACTTAGGTGCTTGATTTGAATGCCTAGGCACTTGATTGTTATCTAGCCATTTTTCTCCCTTCAGCATGTTGAGTGCCTAGTCACTTGATGTGAATGCCTAGGCACTTGATTTGAATGCCTAGGAGCTTGATGTCTGGCCTTTGATTTGAATGCCTAGGCTCTTCAATTAGATGCCTAAGCTCTCGCACACTGGTTACTTGTTTCTTGGTTCACCTTTTGGCTTCTTGCTCTCTCTGCCATGCTCTATTGCATCATCTCTTTCCCTCATTAATTCTCCATTATTTTCTTTGTTCTTTTGGCTCTCACTTGTCTACAAAGAAACAAAAGCAAAAACATCATAAATCAACTAAAAATAACTCTAGAATCAACTAAAGCTCAAATTAAAAGATATGATATAAGTGAATGAAATTCACTTATCAAATACCCCAAAACTTAACTTTTGGTTATCTTCGAGCAAAACAATAATCATGTCTCCTAAGACATTCAAGATAGTCTTTGTTAAACACTAAAAAATATGCCAAACAAATTATGCATGTACGCATAACTCAAAAATAATTCAAAACACTTACCAAGTAATCTCATGAATCTCATGCTTCATTAATCTCTTCACTTCTTTGTGTGTGTGTGTGCTTTATCAATCTCATGCTTTATTAATCTCTTCACTTCTTTATGTGTGTGTGTGCGCTTTATCAATCTCATGCTACATGCATGTTTTTCAATCAACAACATTCAATTCAATGATTTTAATGATCTCTATAGAACATCTCATAGGCTTGCTTTTCATAAAGCCTCTCCACTAATGTTGACAACGATGTTCACTTGGATCAATAGGCCTTTGTTAAGCTTGTAATGGGGCCTTAGGTTTGGCTAACAAAAGAAAAGGAATCAGGATTCACAAACTAAGAGATCATAAATAAGTTACACATAAAAGTTCTCTCTCTTGACTTTTTGTCTGGGGTTCTCTCTATTTTATAGTTTGTATTACTACACAACCCTTAAACTTGTTTTCTTTGGAGTTCATTGGGAACTAATCCCTCCAATTAAGGATTAATCCTTACTAATTCTTTTCATTTTATCCTTTTCTTTATTTTGGGATTCTTCTTTTAAACCCCAAAACTTATCTTCATTTGCTCTCTCATACTTCTCTAACAAGCATTTGTATCAAATAGGTCTCTTTATGGATCAGACATGGTTTTTTTTAGGCTCAAAGGGCTTGGATGACAAAGGTTAAGAAGAAAAAGTCGAATGGTGTTCTTTCATATGCTTTGCCAATGCCATTCTTTTCATTCAATCTCAATGGGACACTATTGATAATAAATGTACTAGGTTAGCTTGAAAGGCTCAAACTGATCAAAGAATGCCTAAATCACTTCCAAATAAATATGTTATGTATAATTTCACCTTGAGGGATAATCAAACAAGTTCTAGCATGCTCATGTCAATGAAATGTCACTAAATTTACAACATGATCAACTAATCCACATACACTTCACATGATCAAAACATAATGTGCTCAATAAAAAAAATCATCATTCATGAAGAAGAAAGACTTATCCTAAGAATCATTCAATCACATTGTAGTGCCTATCTTCTAAATCATGTATAATGGTAATAAAAAACTAAGCATAAATTATTAATAATCAAGAGAGAATCCATTTTAATTTCAATATTTTAGCACAATTGCTCTTGGATTTTCTTAGTTAAGATATAAAAAAGTGAAGCTCATTGAATAGAATATACCAAAATTTGAAAAACTTTGCTCAAAACTGAATGGAAATCCCCAAATGTCCCTAAATACCCCCAAACTTAAACTAAACATTGTCATCAATGTCTTAACAAAAATGCATAAGGGGGAAAGAAACTTCCTTGTGGGGATATATTCTCCTTTGATGGTAAATACAGGTTGCCTAGATGATGGAAATAGAGCTTTGATGGGCTTAAGAAAGGATCATTTACAATAAAGAAAACCAAAAAGAACTTAAGCAAATAGATAAAACAAATTAAAACCCAAAAAGAACTAAAAATCCTAAGAGAGAAGGGATGAGAAGTAGTTATAATTTATTATCTTTAGCTTGACTATTCTCCACTATCCATTCACTTTAAATTTCTCCCTTGCTTTATCGCTTTTAATTCGAACACTATGCATACAAAAGGAAAAGCTACTTCCCTTGATATCTTCTATTGTCCAATCGAATGCATACTTCCATTCTCATAGTATTTGTAAGAGCTTTTCTTCCTTCACACCTGTAAGAGAAGAAGAATTAATTACTAGTAAGTAAGAAACTCCATAATCATATGTCAAATGAGAAGGCAAGGGTTTGAGTTCAAGAATCAAAAGCTCTTCAATATATGGATGAGGCTTTTTAATGAGTTGCCCAAATTCCTTAGATCTTAGTGCCTTTTGTCTCGAAGATGGTGAGTCCAATTGTTGGTTTTCCTTTGTGGATTTTTCACACTCCTCTATCTCCTCATTCTCAATTCCTTGGTCACTTGGTTGAAAAAAACATGCTTCAAGTGAATCTTCATGAACAACTTCAGGAAGAACTTCCACTTGCTCTTGATCTTTTGGATTAGCTTTTTCATCACTTGAAGGAGTCTCCAAAGGTATGCTGATAGTGGGCTGTATAGGAGGTATTGGATGAGCTTCATGTTGAGAAGGTAGTGATTGAACGTCAAGGAAAACTTCAACTTGTTCTTGATCTTCTGGCTTAGCATTTTCACCACTTGATGGAAGCTCTAGTTCTTTCTCACTACAAAATGTGATTGCCTTGCATTGTTCTCCTAGATTGATTTTTGTGTTGCTAGGTAGATTACCTTATGGGCTATTGAAAATATTGGCCAACTAAGCACTTTGAGTTTCTAGATTACAAATTTCTGCAAATTGATTCTGAAAATTGTTTCTTGCCTCTGCAATGAATTTGTCTACCTTGGTTGAGAACCTATTTATGGTATTGGCAAACACTAAAGCAATCTCCAAATTTGTCTTCTTTCTAAATGGATTTCCAACTTACATTCTTTGCTTAGATGGTTGCCTTGATAAAGATCACACAAAATTTGAGGAATCTCATAGTATTTACCCTCAATTGGAAGAATTTTTCTATATTGGCCATGTAATTTGAGAGCTTGTTTATAGTGTTAACCAACTAAAGTAGAGCAACTTCCAAATCTGTGGTCTCTTCCTTTCGTTGAAACCATTAAGGTTGCCCCATGTTTTGATTATTCTCCATAAAAAGTTGGGGGGATTGCACCATCCTTGATTATATGTACTAAAGTATGAGTTATTCTACCATCTTTTGAAGTTTTCAATGTTTTTGAGTATGGTTGTCATGATGCTCAACACAAATCCTATGAAAAAGGTAAGCAAATTGCAATGAACAACAAAAATGAAAAAAAAAATTCAAAGTAAAACTAGAGTTATTTATTTTGATATTGACACAACATTAGTCCCTGACAACAACACCAAAAACTTATTGCGGGTTTTCCTTAATGCAAGTGCAAGTGTCACGAACAAGTAATAAAGAGTGAATAAGATCGATCCCATGAGAACTAAGTATACCAAATACCAATTTACTTTAACTCTGAATTTTGTTTGAAGAATCATAATGTGGTAAAAAGATGGAAATAGAAGAAATCTAAGCAATGGACCTTAGTAATGTTTCAGACTCTAGATAGATAAAAGACATCAATGGTTGAGGCATCTAGGGGTTCATGAGTTCACTAGATTAATCCTATTTAGTTTCATCTGATTTAAGCAATCAATGTTTATTCCTATGTTGACAACTAATATCTCTTGTTTACTTATTATTCTTCCTCAAGTCATAACAACCTATTCTAGTTAGCAAATTTTTTACATTTCTATGAAAATTATGAACTAAGCAAAATACATTAAGATCTAGAAACTCATAATGTTATATAAGCCTCATGGATATCTCTATCATCATGACAATCTTATGGTGATTAATCATGGTCTAATTTGATTATCACTTCTCAGCCTCAAATTGAATCACAAATCATGTTAAAAGGGCTAGCATTCTTTCACAAGCATTAAAATCGGATTAAACACTCAACATAGATGATGAACAAGCAAAGCATGCATTAAACAAGATGAAACCAAACAATCATAATCCGGCCACATCGTACCCCTAGAACAAAGTGTTTAGCTTATAATGTAATCAAAGGAAATTATACATAGTGTCTTAAAATGATTAATAAACTAAAATGACTGAAAAAGAACAAGCAAAGATGAAAGGAAAATATTTTCTAAGTAGCACTTTCTACTCTTGCTCCCTTGTCAGCTCCCCTTTCTTGCAAATCTCCTCTTTGCCTCAAAAAATCCTCTTTCTCTATGCTAGGCATGTTCTCCCCTTGCCAAAAGACCCTAAAAATGTATCTGTCATCCTTTTTATACTCCACCTTTATTAGGGTAAGCAATGTTGCAATTTTCAACACATTTCCGCAAAATCTGGAGCTAAAGCATGATTAAGAGCCACAAGAGTTAACATGGATGCCGTGATGCTTAAGTTGGATGCTGCAACATCCAAATTGAGAGCTACAACATCTACATGATGTCTAGCTGAAGACTTCCCATCCAACGTGTTGAGTGCCTAGGCACTCAATTTGAATGCCTATGCGCTTGACTTGAATGGCTAGGCACTTGATTTGAATGCCCAAGTGCTTGATTGTTGTCCAACCATTTTCTCCCTTTAGCATGTTGAATGCCTAAGCACTTGATGTGAATGGCTACGCACTTGATTTGAATGCCTAGGTGCTTGATGTCTTGCCTTTGATTTGAATGCCAAGGCTCTCACACACTGGTTGCTTGTTTCTTGGTTCTCCTTTTGGCTTCTTGCTCTATCCTCCATGCTCTATTATATTCTCACTTTCCCTCATCAATTCTTGATGGTTCAAATTATAATTCCTCACAAGTGACAAGTGTATAATAGTATAGTGTGCAATGCAAGGGTCAATCTCACAAAGAACTGTCAAACCAACTCAATTATATTTAGTCACTAAACTAATACTATCCTAAGAAGATGTAATGGATGTTAAATAAACCTAAGTATTAAGTGAAATAATAAAAGACAATGGAAGTGCATAATGTAGAAGAGATTAACAGGTTATAAGAGTCTGGGGATCCAATTTCAACACTCAATGATATCTATGTTGTTGGAATGTTGTATTCAATGCATTATCTTGGGTTTGTTCCATCAAATATATGATTATTACTGTTAGGTGTGTGAGTTTAAATCAAGTATTTTTCACTCATTCCAATTACCTATGGTGTAATTGAGGTGAAAACCCATTAAGACTAAGAACTAAATGAACTAAATAGATTGGTTTAGAATAAGGTGTGTACCATAACGAACTATCCTTTTCATTTAAGGGAGGTCATGGTTTAGCATATGGTGTGTACCCTAACCATGCACAAAAAATTAATCTCATTCATGAAATTAGTGATCAAGTAATTACACAAATCAAATAATTGCAATAAACACAATAAATCAAACAAGATGAAATTACATTGATAAACCAATAATCGCAATTACAAAGAATTTCTAAGAAAGCTACATTTTCACTCTAGAAGGAGTAACTGGTTCATGGAAGAAAAAGAAGAGGGAACTCCCTTCATAAACATGAAATTTGCAGAACTTGATCTCCTCTCTTGCTCCCTTGTTTCTCTTCTCTTGCAAAACTCTCCTTCTCGTTATCTCCAAATGAGCTTCCAATAGGAGCCTCAAAAGCCCCCAAAAACCCTAACTCAAAGACTCCCAAAAACCTCCCAAAATGAGGTTTTATAGTGCAGAAACAGGGGAGAAAATGCCACACACATGAAGGGGGGAAATCCATAACATTGGCCCCAGATCGAGCACCACAAGTGCTAGATTGCTGTCCACCAGATATGCTCAGATTATTTTGACCATAACTTCCTCATATGATCTTAGAATCGCATGATGTTTGATGCACTGGAAAGATAACTTCTCAAGTTATGTTTAACATGTTTTCGAAATCATCCTAAAATTATTTCCAAATGGACCACAAGTGATGTCATTTTTTACACATCCAAAATTTTTGTTAGCAGAATTGAAGTCTAAGATAGTTGTAGTATTTTGGCCATAACTTCAATGTTAAAAATCTAAATTCTATGATTCTTAATTTTTTGGATAGATAACTTCAAAGGATAAAACTTATATGATGAACACTTGAGCTGAATCCATCTCAATTGGTACAAAAAATTATGTCAAAGTGGTGTTTTTCACGTTCAACTTCTTCAACTTGTAACCTTCATTTTTCAGCCACTTGTTCATCATCCAAATTTCATAGCTTTGCTTCGTTTTTCGCTCGACTTCTTCCATATTTTCTTCCATTTCTTGCACTTAATTATCTACAGATAAACATACTAAATCAATATAAAATTTACTTATCAAGTAATAACCAAATTAAATGCAAATTTATTGGAATCCACTACATTTACATAAAATGATGATCCAAAATATATATGAATTTAGGTAATAAAACATGATATATTATGAGTTCATCAATTCTTTGTTGTTTTTTTCATTCTTCTTACTCTCACTTGTCTGCAAACAAACAAAACCAAAAACATCATAAATCAACTAAAAATAACTCAAGAATCAACTAAAGCTCAACTTAAAAGATATGATATAAGTGAATGAAATTCAGTTATCAATTATTCATTACTGCACACTTGGGAAATATTGAATATTAGCCTAAATGTTCTTTCATATGCATTTTGCTCATCATTAAAAATTGATTATCTATACATATTAATCATCAAAATCAATCCAAATAAAATAGATTGACTCAACAATCTCCCCTTTTTGGATGATGACAAAACATCTAAGTGAATTACCTTTCAAATAGATAAAATATAAAAGTATATGGGAATTAAACAGAAATAATTCATGCAAAGTGAAACATAAATAGCTCCTCCTGACATATTGCATTTCTAATTGTAATGTTCTAAGTGCTCCCCTTGAGTGAATGCACTGAATTCTCACTTTATCAAATGTATAGATTCTTTAATTTTTTTTAATTAATCATAATATTGATCCCTTGCTAAAGGTGGCTCAAGAGGGCAAGGGGGTGAATTGATCCTTTAAAAATTTTGGCCAAGTTCAACAGATATGCTAAAATAAAATATGAAAGATCATACAACACACTAAGATAATAATTTTTATAGTGGTTTGGCCCTTAACCTAATACCTACTTCACTTCTTTGAATTAATCTCTTTTGCTAAGTTTAGGTTCCACTAGCACTTGTTGGTTTTCAAGCTCATCAACAAACTTACACAAGTTGGTTGTCAAACCTCCCCAACGACTTATACATGTTAGTTTTCAAAGCTCACAAATAAACTTATACACGTTTATTTTCAAAGGTCACCGACAAACTTATACAAGTTGGTTTTTAAAGCTTACCAACAACTTCTGTGAGAAAATAGTAAGTAATAGTGTACAGAATGAATGCCTCTTGAAATGCAAAGTGTACTACGAAGTTCCAATAAAAGCACAATGAATATGTCAATAAAAAGTAATAAAGATTAGACTCCAAATCTATTGAAAGATTTGATTTGAAGGCTTGTGGGAATATGGCACAATGGAATTGATCGAGTTAAATTTGAGAGCTTTTGTAAACTGCTTGAGTGAACATTTTCTTTTTCTTAGATTTATATTTTTTAGATATTTGAATCCTCCTTATATAAGCTATGGAAAACATCTTAGCTGATATGATTATTTTAATCAGCTTTCTGACCATTTGAAAAATATTCTTATAAGTTGTGGAAGAAGCCTTAACTTTTATGATTATTTTAAGCTTCTTT
The DNA here is from genome assembly GCA_036873735.1 of Pouteria campechiana. Taxonomy (NCBI): domain Eukaryota; kingdom Viridiplantae; phylum Streptophyta; class Magnoliopsida; order Ericales; family Sapotaceae; genus Pouteria; species Pouteria campechiana. Next base: position 18,331 of record JAYJMB010015590.1, read on the forward strand.
TTTGAACATTTGAAAGAGAGACTCAAAGGCTTATCATCTTCTTCAGCTTTTCTCTAGCTTCTTTGTCATTATCTCCATCTTCAGAAGTTCTAAGATAAGTATTCAGAACTTTTAAGGTTGATTTTTGTTGCTTTGGTTGCTGACAATCTTAACGATTATATTTTTTGTTCTGATAAGCTTCTAAAGAGCTTTTGTAGAGGCTTAAACTTTGTTTCTAATGGATTTCTTATGACTGACCTTCTTGAAAATGCTTCTGAAGATTTTTTGAGTTGCCTACTTCTGAGGTTTTCTGAAGTATGGATTTTGCCTCTACATAGAATGTTACTTTGAACTTGCTGTTGATGGCCTTCTAAGCTAGCTATAATGATATCATTTCTACACATTTGTTCATTTCATAATTTCTGAAGGCTAAATACTTGTTTCTGACAAGTTAATCATGTTCTTGCTTCTGAGAAACTTCAGAGGAGTTTCTGAGTGATTGAATTTTTCTTCTAATGAACTTCTTAAATCTAGGCTTCTTGAGAATGCTTTTCTGAAGAGCTTCTCTATAACTTTTGAGAATATTCTGAGCATAGAAACTTTTTCTGTGTTGATTCAATGTTACTTCCATTGATCTTTTGAAACTTGAAAGCTTTTTTGAACTATTCCTAGAGACTTCATAAATGTTTTGGAAATGATTTTGAGTTCATGCCTTATTTCTAGAATAGAGTCTGAAGAGCTTCTGATAGGATTCTAAGTTAAGAAATGTCTTCTAAATTTATGGGTTTCACTATTATGGATCATCTCTGAAGTTCTTCTAACAAACTTCTAGTTGTAGAAATTATTTTTTAAGTAGAGCATTCTACTTTTAAAGTGTTTCTGGTGACGTAGGCATGCTTCTGAGCTTCCTCAGAATTGTTTCTGAAGTTCTTTCTATTAAACTTTTGATTGCAGATATGTTTTTTGCATGCTTCTGAGTGCAACAATGCCACTTTTCTTCAGCCATTTTAGTTTTGAGATGATTCTGGAGCTCTGAAGTGTGAGTTTGCCTTAAATTTAATCCAAAGTCTCACTCCTTGACTCTGAAGAGGTTTTGAATTATGCTTTTGAAATTCATGATTAATCTTTAAAAGGGTTCTAATTTATCCTCTAACATATTTTTGAGAATATCTAAAATGCTTTTTTGCATTGCGTGTTTTCTCTAAAATGCTTTTGCATGTTTTCTGAAATGCTTAGCATTTTTGAAGTGCTTCTGAGCTTGCATTTCTGAAATAGTTCTTATCTTCATGCCTTGACTTCTAAAATACTTGAGTATTTCTGAATTGTTTTTAAGGATTGGAATTAATTCTGAAGTCACTTTTGATGGTGTTCTTAGTTGCTCCTTAGCTTCTGACAAGGTTCTAAGTAATCTTTGAGATACTTCTGAACTCTTCTAAAATGGTTCTTATGCTCAAGCCTATTTTCTGAAGTGCTTTTGATATGTTTTTGAATACTTCTAAAATGTGGAATTTCTTCATAAGCATTTTTGACGTTTGACTTGTTTCTTTTTGAGCATTCTTTTAACTTAGATTTCGGTGAAGTCTTAATATGTTACTCTCCATGGCAAATTAACGCGGCAACACTTGGAAAGTATCAATTAGTACCTTAACTCTTCACTCATATATACTTCTACCATTATTCTCCCTTATTGTTATAACATTGCTACTTCTCTATTATATTATATTATATTATATTATATTAACACATACTAAGCAATACTTGATATGCATCAAGTTGAAATACTTAGAATTGACACGAAAAGAGATGGGATTGCATTTCAGTATAAATAGAGTTACAAATAGAGATACATTTAGATCTATTTTAGTACAAATAGACAAATAGAGATACATTCAGATCTATTTTAGTACAAATAGAGTTCTAATCTAATAGAGAAAGGTGCAATAGGGATGGATGGATGGAATAAAAGGTGGTGTAGAGATATTGAGGTGGAGCCTGATTATGATCCTTCAAAATGTTTGAAATCATGCATAGGCATGTGTCTATTACTTTTGTAAGATCACATCAAAGGAGCCCAAGTTTTGGATGGTGGAGAAGGGGGTTGCTGTTGGTGCGACTTCCCCCTCCTAATCTTTAGCCTCCTAAGATGGTAACTTTGGAAGTAGGGCCTTTGGACTCACATGAAGATGGTTCTAGTAATCTCCAAAGAACATAATATATCTTCTAGATATCCATCTAGTTCTCTTATGTTCTTCTTCTTCAGAGACATCACAAACGTCATCAAGTCCCTTAGATGAACTATCTCCAATCCAAAACATCTCAACAGCTTCTCTGTCCACATTGCTTTGCCTCAAGGAATTTTCCTCTACACATTTTTCACTTGATCTTTCTTTGCTCATGATCTTCATCACATGGACTAAGTTCTCTCTTTTTCACTCTTGCCTTAGTAGCATGTGAATGAGGATGAATTAATAGCACAACTATAACAGTAAGGCGGCTTCTAGGGGGTCTTACGAGGTTCTAGAAGATTCTCGAGGAGATTTCGAATGAATGTTTGCTAAATATGGTTAAGAGATAAGCTTTCTAATGAAGAATGTTTAATTCTAGTGGAAAATGAGATTTTTCTTCGCAAATGAAGGTTTAGGCGCTTTTGGAAGATGATCGATAAGTCTAGACTTTTTGGACATAGAAAGGATTTTGGCTCTTTTCAGAATTGTAATTTTGGACAAAGATGACTATGTTTGGAGATAAGATTTTGTACAAAAGTTTGGATATTATGAAGTGAAGTTTCAAAATGTCTAAAAGTATGTCTTAAAACTAAGTCTAAAATATTCTAAGGAAAGCTCAACATCTCAAAAAATATAGATATATCATTATAAAACAGAAAGAATAGGCATTTAGATCAAATAAACATACTCATAACATGATTATCAAGAAAATAGGCATTAAGCATATGGACGTATTACTCCTAACTTTCTTTGTATCATACAAAATCTATCATCTAGAAGTGGTTCAGTCAAAATATTTGCTAACTGCTTTTCAGTTTGTACAAATTATAAATATACATTGTGATTTTGGATGTGATCTCTAATAAAATGGTGCTTAATTTCTATGTACTTAGATCTAGAAAACATAACAAAATTCTTGGTCAGATTTATAGCACAAGTATTGTCACATTAAATGGGCGTATCAACAAATTTAAGAACATAGTCACCCGGTTGCTATTTCATCCAGAGAATTTGTACATAAAAACTTCCAGCTGCAACATATTCATCCTAGGCAGTTGATAGTACAATAGATGTTTGATTCCTAGAGAACCATGATATGATGAGGTATACATTATAACCAGTAAAATCAGCATCAGAGTACCCATCTAACTAACAACAATAAGATGCGATTCTTTTGGATTTGATTGGAATCTTCCGCACATACATACACTAAACATAATATCTGACCTACTAGTAGTAAGATACAATAGAGATCCTATCATACTTCTATAACATTTTTGGCAAATGAATTTACCTTTTTTGTCCTTGTCGAATTTGATGGAGTGCTCATTGGAGTTTTATACCTTCTTCTATCTTTAAGATTAAATTTCTTCAGCAGTTCCTTTATGTACTTTGCTTGGTGAATGAAAATTTCCTCTTACATTTGCTTCACTTGCAGTCTAAGAAAGAAGTTTAATTCTTCCATCAGCCTCATTTTAAATTCCCCCTACAACTTAGAAAACTCTTGATGAAGATTTTCATTAGTAGCTCTAAATACAATGTCATCTATATGTATTTGCATAATAAGAATGTCATTCATAGCATACTTAATGAAGATTGTAGTATTTACTTTACCCCTTGAAAATCCTTTCTCAATTAAAAATCTACTTTGCCTCTCATACTGTGCTCTAGGAGCTAGTTTCAAACCATAGAGGGCTTTCTTGAGTTTGAAGACATGATTGGGATCATGAGGATCTTCAAACCCAGGGGGTTGTTCCACATAAACTTCATCATTAATGAAACCATTTTAAAATACAAATTTGACATCCATCTAGCAAAGTTTAAAATTCATTAAAAATGCAAATGCCAACAGCATTCTAATGGCTTCTATCCTAGCAACAAGGGTGTATGATTTATCAACATCTATTCCTTATTCTTAAAAGTACCCCTTTACTACTAAATTAGATTCATCAAGTTTTTTCCTAAAGACCCATTTGGTTTCTATAATAAATTGATGTTCAGTCTTAGAATTAAGGTCCAAATGTCATTTCTTTTAAATTAGTCAAATTGCTCTTACATAGCTAAAATCCAATTCTCATCTTCTAATGCTTAGTCTATACAAGTTAGCTATATTTTAGAAATGAAGATAAAATTACTACATACTTAGTGATAGAGTGGTATAGTCCTTACTCTATCATACACTACCAATTACTTGGTTTTTAAGATGAGCATGCATGAATCTCCAATCTCTAGGAAGAGAAGAATTACCTCCCTCCTTTACCGCATTTGTGGATGATTCAAACTGTCTATCTACTTCATCCCTTACTATTTCTATTTGTGGAGTTTGTTTATCTTGATTTTGCAGATTTATTCTCTCCACATTTGTTGTGACTCTATCTACTTCATCAAAAAAATCACTTATTCTCTTTGAATTGTTAGAAGATTCATCAAACATAACATGGATAGATTCTTCTACAGTTTTACTACACAAGTTGTAGATTCTAAATGCTTTGCTAACAATGGAATAGCTAAGGAATATGCCTCCGTCAAATTTGCCATCAAAATTTCCAAGGTCTCCTTTTACATTGTTAAGAATGAAATGTTTGCAGCCAAAAGTATAGAAACACAATATGTTAGGCTTCTTGCCATAATACAACTCAAATGGAGTTTTGTTGAGTATCAGTCTAGTATAAATTCTATTAATAACATAACAAGTGGTATTCATAGCCTCAGCCCAAAAATATTATGGCAGATTATATTCACTTAACATGGTCTTCACCATTTCTTGTAATGTTCTATTCTTCCTTTTAGCTTTTTCATTTTGGTGGGGTGTTCTCGGTGCAAAGAAAGTTTAAAAGATCCCATTGTTTTCATAGTAGGTTGTGAACTTATGGTTTTTAAAATCTACACCATAACCAATCCTAATGATGAGAACTTTTTTTGTTCTGTATACATTTGAAAAATACCTCAAAGAATGAAAAAGCCTCATATTTAGATGCAAGAAACATTACCGAAGTATATCTACTATAGTCATCAATAATGACAAATGTGTAATGTCTACAAGACTTCTAGTTCTCATTGGTCCCACTAAGTCCATGTGTAGTAATTGGAGTGGCTTAGTTGTGTATGCTTCTCTGTTTGATTTGAAAGATTCTTTGGCTTAATTTCCTCTCATGCAAGCATCACACAACTATCTTTTATCAAATTTCAAATCAAGTAAGCCAACTATAAGATCTTTTCGGTATAGTCTTTCTATCATTTCTTTGTTGGCATGTACCAATCTTATGGGGACTCATCATGACTAACAAGACACTTAATTTAGATATCAAACAAGTATACAATATACACATTTCCATGTCTCTTGCCTAGGACGACAACTGAGTCATGTTGATCTAAAATTGAGCACATATGAGATTGAAACATAACCTTGTGACTACTATTATAGAATTGACTAACACTCAGAAGATTATGTTTTAATCCCTCAACTAATAAAACATTTGAAATAATAGTAGTTTGTGGTTGGTCGACCTTACCATTCCCAACCACTCTACCTTTCCCATTATCTCTGAAGGTTACTATTCCACCATTTTTCTCTTTTAGCTTAGTGAACAGCTCCGTCTCCCCTATCATGTGTCTTGAGCAACCACTATCAATGTACCACATGTTGCTTCTTGTGGCTCTTAGACACACCTGCAATGATAAGGTCAGGCTTTAATCATTGTATAGAATAGGTCCAGAGGAGTTAGTGGTAGTAATTTTTGGTACCAATATTTCTTGGGTGCCACTACTCTAATGTTTGGAGACTGAATTGCATTTATTGCATCTGTAACTATTTTAGGAATCCAAACCATCGTCTATTTGGTCCTTTATTTTCTTCTAGAATTATAAGTCTAATTTTTATGTTGCTAAACACCTCTATTCCTTGGTTTCATTCTAAATAAGGTGGAGGTCAATGTTTGTCTAAGGGCATTATTTTTGCCTTAACCAGCTCAAATTCATGAATGGTGCACTGATCACTTTTGAGCTTTTTGTTTTCATCTTTTAATTTGGAGCACTCATTGGTTACTTTTAACAACTCATTCTTTGTCTCCTTGTACTTTGCTTTTAGAGTCTTGAAATCAGAATATAAACTTTCTAATTCTTCTATAAAACTAGTAGATTCAGATTCAAAAATTACTTCACCTTCATGGATGGCTATGAAGTTGATTTTGGTGTGGTAGTCTTCTTGATCTCCTTTTGTTGGTGATAGTCTACTAAATTATGCATCATGATCTTCCTCGCTATCACTGGCACTTTCATGTTGCATACCTTCTAGCACATCCCATGTAGTAAGAGCTTTTTTTTTCTTGAACTTCTTGTTATTGCTATTATTGTTCTTCTTTTTAAGATATGAATTATATTTTTTGTTTTATTATTCCCCTTGCTTCTCGTCAAGTTCTTAGCAATCAAATCACATGTGGCCAAGCTTCCCACAATTATAGCAGGTGAGGATATCTTTTGTTTTGTCTCTATTTTTGAAATTTTTGGAACTGCTCCAAGCTTTCTTTTAGAATATGGTTCTGAATCTTTTGCTCAGCATTACTTTGTCATTATCCTCTTCGGTTCCACTCATTGAAGCTTCACTTTATGAATCACTATTTGATTCAGCCCTCAAAGCAATGTTGTTTTTCCTTTTGGTTCTTCTGGGGCCTTCTGCTTTATAAGAACTTCATAAGTCATAAGGGAACCCATAGGTTCTTCGACTTTCATTTTATCTAGGCCTCTAGCCTCTTGGATTGCTATAACCTTTGCCATCCACTGTCTTGGCAAAGACCCCAGAATCTTCTTCACCTTCTTGGATTCTTTATATTTTTCTCTAAGACCTTTCAACCCATTGGTGATCTTTTGAAATCTTCCTAACATATCTGATATTATCATATGGAAGGCTTCATATTCCTGCACAAGTATATTAATTTTGGTCTCTTTGACCTAGTTAGTTCCTTCATGTGTGACTTTCAGTTTGTCCCCAATCTACTTTTTAGAGTCACACGTTGAAATCTTTTTGAAAGTTAGATGGTGACAATGCACAATAAAGTTAATCTTTAGCCTTGACATCTCTCACTACTAATACAATATCTTTTATCGTATACTTATTATTAAGTCTAACCCTTTTACTAAGCTTGATTTTGATGATGAATGAGATTAAACAAATTAGTTTTGATAATGAACAAACAAATGAGTGAAGATTAAGGTACTAACAAATTACTTTCCAAGTGATGCAACATTTAAATGTCAAAACAAATTAAGGAGAGTAAGTAGAAGTAGTAAAAGGTCTTAATTATAAAATTATTACATTAACCCTTCAAAGAAAAATATTCAAAAGGAATGCTCAAATAAAAACTCATTCAAAAATCACTAAGAAGTAAATCAGAATCTGTTCAGAGACTTGGCATGAAAGTTAGAAGTTAAGAAGAAATCAAGAATTAAATTAGAACTTTGTTAGAAGTACTTCAGAAACATATTAGAAACAAAATGCAAAAGTTAGAAGCATTCATAAGTTATCAAGCATATCTTAGATCCATGCTAGAAGCAGATCAGAAACTCCTTAGAATCAAGATGTAGCAATATTGCACATCAAAACACAAACAAAAGTTTTCTCAGAACTATAGAAGAACGTTAGAAGTTAAGCAGATAAATTTTTTGTAATTAGAATTTATTCTGAAGAATAGATAGAAGAAATACTAAGGCATATAGAATTAATCCAAAAGAAAAACTCAAGTCAAAATCTTCTTAGAAGATCTTCAGAAATAAAACAAAAAAAAATCAGAACAAAAATCAACCCTCAAAAGTATCATTCAATATTCAAAGTACTTTAGAAGCAATATCAAGGCATACAAAAGTGTACCAGAAGAAACTTTGGCATCACAGAAGTAACTCATAATGTAGACACACTACATAGAAGCAACTCAGAAGAAACTCAGAAGCATTTTCAGAGGAGTTTTTAAGAAGGCATGAGTCAAAGAAGACTAAAATAAGTAAAATCTAAGTTTTATAGGTATATCAAAAGATACTCAGAAGTTCTTTAGAAGCGTAGAATATAACCATTGAATGATAAATCAATGCATAGAAAATTGGAAGAGGATACTGCCAATAAATTACTTATCATAGAAATTCTGAAGAACTACTTCAGAAGTTCTGTTAAGCTATGAATCAAATGACAGAAGTTCTAGGTACTTAACTCAGAATTTTTGAAACCGGACAAAATGCAAAAGTCATTACAAACTCTGCCTAATTAATTTGAAAATGATGCTAAAAGATTTCAATGGCTAAATCTTTTCAAAGCCAATATAAAGATGATTAAGGCAACACTTAAAAGTATCTGAACATACACTAAAAATCCTCTAATTCAAAAAGAGCATATGATCTTCCATCATTCAACTTTAGCTGCTACAACACTGCCAAAGTATTCAAATCCTTCAAAACCAGATTCATGTCAACTTCAAAAGTAGTTTGAATCTAATCACATTGCATACTTTGTTCATTTAATTGAGTCTTATTTTTCGTACATGTCTGCCTAAGTAAGAGGCATTATTTTGTACATTCCATTTGAAAAAAAGTGAGTTAGTTGGCAAGGTCTATGAAACCAAAAAATTTTAAAAGTTTTTGGTCAGCTTTGAAAAACAGTAAGTTAGTTGGTAAGCTTGGAAACCAATGTGTATAAGTTAGTTGGTAAGCTTGGAAACCAACATGTATAAGTTAGTTGGTGAGCTTGGAAACCAATGTGTAAAAGTTCTTGGTGAGCTTGGAAAACCAATAAGCTATTGGTGAACTTGTAAAACCAACAAGTGTTTTAATAAAACCTAAGTTCAGCAAAAGAAATTGACTCAGAGAAGTGGAGTAGGAACCCAAGAAGGGCCAAACCACTATAAAAATATTGTAATATGCTATGAGCTTTTCTTTCTTTTACTTTTAAGCACATTTCTCAAATTATTGGCCAAAATTTTTGAAAGCTCAATTCACCCCTCCTCTTGAGCTACCATCTAGTTAGGGACCAACAAGTGGTATCAGAGCATACTTCACTAGTTAATTTTCAATTACTAGTATATTAACTTGTGAAGAGATTCAAATAGCTAGCATGTTCAACAACACATCTACTGAGGGATAATCCACTTCCAGACCTCTACTTTTTGATGGAACCAATTATGGTCATTGGAAGATGAGGATGCAAAATTTCTTTATCACCACAGATTATCAATTGTGGCTTGTAGCTAAGAATGGAAAGAATGTTACTAACCAAAAAGATAAATGTACACCAGAAGATATTCAAATAGTAGAGGCAAAGAATTGTCTCTATTGTACATTATCTTCATCTGAATTTGAAAAGATTTTGTCTACGATTTAGCCAATGAAATCTAGGATAAAATTCTAGTAACACATGAAGGTACAACTCAAGTAAAAGAGACTAAAATTAATATTCTATTGCAGGAATATGAAGTCTTCTCCATGAAAGAATTAAAAACCATCTCTAAAATGTTTGGAAGGTTTCAAAAAATCGTCAATGGACTGAAAATCTTGGGAAAGAAATATGAAGAACCAAGTTAGTTAAGAAGATCTTGAGATCTCTACCTAGATTTTGGATGCCTAAAGTGACTGCTATTCAGGAAGCAAAAGATCTGGATAAAATGACAATGAAAAACTCTTGGGATCACTTATGACCCATGAAGTCTTAATGAAGCAAAAGGTTTTAAATGTATTCAAAGGTAAGAAGATTGCTTTACAAGTTGATTCAGAGAATGAAGAATCTTCAGAAGAAGCCTCAATAAGTAAAGGTGATGAGGATATGACAATGATAACTAGAAGATTCAAACATATGATAAGTAAGAAGAAATTTGGAAATAACTTCAAAAGAAACAACAAGAGCAAGGAAAAGAAAAAAGAGATTCCAATATGTTACAATTGCAACAAGTTTGGGCATATGAGATTTGATTATCTAGAACCAGACAAAAAGTAAGAAGACAAGAAGAAAAAGTATAATTCTTACTTTGACAAAAAGAATATTTCTAACAATAAAAAATTTTAAAAGAAGAAGAAAGCGATGGTTGCATTGAAAATGTTGGAGAATATGATGCAAGAAATCTTAAGTAAAATAGAAGAAGAAAATGAAGGTCAATTTAGTTCACTCATCTCCAAAGAATGAAATCAGGAGAAGCCTTATATTGGAATAAGCTTCATGCCCATCCATGAAGATGAGGTAAATTCAAAAACTTCAACTTCTGATTTAGAAGAATTATTAGATGAGTTATATTCAAATTTTAAAACTTTAAAAGCTAAACACAAAGAAAGAAAAAGAGAACTGGAAAGAATAACCTATGAATGATCTAAGTTAAAACAAGAAAACACTTAGCTCAAAACTAACCAAAACCTTAACATAGAACCTGAGCAAACAAAAGCAAAAAATATGCCCATAGAAAAATGTTGAGCTCTGAAATATTTAAACTAAAGGGAAAGAAGAAAAGTAAAGAAACTAAAGAAAGGAAAATAGCAATCATGGAAGAAAATTAGAACCCAAACAGAACTTGATTTTGGTGCGAAAAATTGTTACTAACATAATAAATACACTAATATCTATAGATAATGAATTAGTAGCATCTAAAAAGCAATGGGTGCCAAAATATTCTGCTACTAACCCACCTAGAACCATTCCTAAATGAGTACCAAAAATTATAGCTTCACCTTATTATTATAGGTGTGCTTGAGAGCCACATGGAGTAGAAAATGGTATATTGATAGTGGTTGCTCAAGACACATGACAGGGGAGAAGGAGCTGTTCATAGAATTAAAAGCAAAAAATGGAGGAACTCCATTACCTTTGGAGATTGGAAAAGGTAGAGTGGTTGGGATTGGTAACATCAGCCAACCTCCCTCTATCACTATTTCAAATTTTTACTAGTAGACGGATTAAAACATAATCTTTTAAGTATTAGTCAATTTTGTGATAATGTTTACAAGGTTGTGTTTAAATCACATATATGTTCTGTAATTGATAGTTCAAATTCAGTTGTAGTACTTTGTAAAAGATGTGGAAATATGTATTTAGTAGATTTGAGTGATATCCAAGTCAAATGTCTTGCTGTGAATAATGAAGAATCTTTGTTGTAGCATAGAAGACTAGGACATGCTAACAAGTTCATGATTGAAAAACTATACAATAAAGATCTTGTTATTGGCTTGCCCAAACTAAAGTTTGACCAAAATGAATTGTGTGATGCTTGCTTAGAAGGAAATCAAATTAGAGAATGATTCAAATCAAATAAAGAAGTATACCCAACTAGACCACTTCAATTGCTACACATGGATCTTGTTGGACCAACAAGAACTAGAAGTCTTGGAGGAAAAATTAGCATATGTCATTGTGGATAACTATTCTAGATTCACTTGGATAATGTTTCTTGCTTACAAAGATGAGACTTTTTCATTCTTTGAAATATTTACCAAGCATGTACAGAATGAATAAGATTCTCATATAGTAGCCTTAAGAAGTGATCATGGTGGAGAATTTGAAAACCAGAAATTCACTACTTTTTGTGAAAGAAATGGAATTTTCCACACATTCTTTCACCAAGAATACTTTAGCAAAATGAAGTAGCTGAAAGGAAAAATAGATCCTTGCAAGCGATGGCAAGGATAATGTTGAGTGAATATGACTTACCTCAATATTTTTGGGCTGAAGCAATGAATACTTCTTGTTAAATTATTAACAGAATCTTTGCTAGATCTATACTCAACAAAACTCTAATTGAAATATATTATGACAGAAAACTAAACATTTCTCCTTTACACACGTTTGGTTGCAAATGTTTCATTCTTAAAATGGGAAGGAAAATCATGGCAAATTTGATAACAAATCTGATGAAGGCATTTTCCTTGGTTATTCCATTGTTAGCATGGCATTTAGAGTCTATAATCTAAAAAATAAAACCGTAGAGGAATCCATTCATGTAAAATTTGATGAAAGCACTAACCCCTCTAGAAGGATAAGCGATTTTCATGATGAGATAGGAGAACTTGCAACAGCTGTGGAGAAAATAATGATACAAAATGAAGACAAAGATTCTTCATAATAAAAAACATAAAAAGATGAAGAAGAAAAAGATGATGGACCATCCATCAATGAGGTTAATAATGAAGGTAGCAATTCCCTTCCCAAAGATTGGAGATTTATACATGATCATCCTGAAAACCATGTAATTGGTGATAATTATGATAGAGTGAGAACTAGATCTTCATATAATCAAATATGTGGTAACTTTGCTTTCATTTCTCAACTAGATACAACTTGCATAGATCGAACTTTAGAAGATGAAAACTGAATTATAGCCATGCAAGAAGAATTGGATCAATTAAAATGTAATAATGTGTGGACTCTTGTTCTAAGACTCAACCATTAATCTATTATAGGAACTAAATGGGTCTTTAGGAATACATTAGATGAATCTGGTATACTAATAAGAAATAAAGCAAGATTAGTAGCAAAAGAATACTGTCAAGAGGAAGGAATAGACTTTAAAGAATCATATGCTCTTGTTGCCAAAATTGAAGCAATTATAATGTCACTAGCATTTGCATCTTTCATGAATTATAAACTTTATCAAATGGATGTTAAAAGTGTATTTCTAAATAGTTTCATTAATGACGAAGTTTATGTAGAACAACCTCCTGGGTTTGAAGATCCTTATGATCCAAACCATGTTTTCAAACTCAAGAAAGATCTCTAAGGATTAAAACAAGCTCCCAAAGCATAGTATAAGAGATTAAGTAAATTCTTAATAGAAAAAGGATTCATTAGAGATAAAGTAGACACTACACTCTTCATTAAGCATGACAAAAGTAATATGCTAATTGTTCAAATCAATGTGTATGATATTATATTTGGTGAAACTAATGATAAATATGTCAAGATTTCTCTAAAGTAATGCAGGCAGAATTTGAGATGAGTTTAATGGGTGAGATGAACTTCTTTCGAGGACTTCAAGTAAAACAGATGAAGGAATTTTTATCCATCAAGCAAAATAGATCAAAGAATTACTCAAGAAATTTAATTTAGAAGAAGGAAAACCATTAGCCATACTAATGAGTACATCTGTTAAAATGTATAAGGATGAAAAAGGTAAAACTATCTGTCAAAGACTCTATAGAAGTAGGATAAGATCTCTTTTATATTTAACTACAAGTAGACCAGATATTATGTTTAGTGTCTGCATATGTGCACAATTCCAGTCAAATCCTAAAGAATCACATCTAGTTGTTGTTAAAAGAATATTTAGATACCTTTAGATACCGAAATCTTGTCCTATGGTATCCAAAAGGTTTAAACTTTGAATTAGTTGGGTACTCTGACTCAGATTTTGCAGGATACAAGATTGATTGGAAGAGTACCTCAAGATCATGTCAGATTTTCCAAGAAATAAACATTTGTTACTTTATCAACTGCTGAAGCTGAATATGTAGCTATAGGTAATTATTGTGCACAAATTTTATGGATGAAACAATAGTTAAATGATTATGGTTTAAAATATGTTGATTCTCCTATTACATGTGACAATACTAATGCAATAAATCTGACAATGAATCTAGTATTACATTCCAAAACTAAACACATAGAAGTCAGACATCACTTCATTAGAGATCATGTACAAAACCATGACATTTGTTTAGAATATGTACCAACTGAAAATCAGTTAGTAGCTATTTTTACAAAACCACTTCTAGAAGATAGATTCTATAAAATTAGGAGAGAACTTGGTGTACTAGATCCATATGCATGAAATGCATATTATATGATTTAATCATTATATAATTTTAATGATCACATTAAGATGCCTAAGATCATTCATAAATAATTAATTAAACTACTTTAGAAGTAAGTTAGACATTCTAAAACAACATTTAGAATGCATCAAAAATGATTTAGAAACTCTATTACATCACTTAGAATACTTTAGAAATGATCTAGAAATTTTGAAAGAATATTTAGAATGCTTTAGAAGTAATACAAAAGATCTGATATAATCTCAGAACAATTAACATTCATCATAGAAGTTTTGTGATACTCACTCAGAAGTTCTGACACGCAGGCATGATTACCCCAGAACTTCTATTTAAAAAAAAATCTTTCTACACATATCCCTCAGAACTTCTGAGGTTATTAGCATAGAAGTTCTGATTAACTTTTGATCGACATAGAATCTTTGATATAGTGTATCAGAAGTTCCATCGCCTACAAAAACCCTAGTGTCAAAAACTCTGCACATTTATTTCCTATCTCTGAGCCCCTTCTTTAGAAAAGACTATTCAAATTTTCGCATCGTCTACATTTTTCCTCCTCCAAATCATTCCTATATCACTCTGATTCTCAAAAATCTCTCATTCCCAAAATCTCTGAAAAATCCTCTCCTTCATAACCTTAAGTCAAAAATCCTTTAAGCTCCTGCAAATAGCTAGGACAAAGAGGGTGAGCAAACTAGCTAGAAATATCATTTACAGACTATGAGACAAGGAGAAGAGAAAGCTCAGAAGAAGAGACTCCAAGGAAAAGCAAAAGAACAAAAGATTACGTTCTAAAGATAATATTCAATAACAACTCTTCGGCTCATAGTAAGTTTAGTAAATATTTTGAAGGAGGAAAGACTGTGAAAGGAAAAGTTTTAGACTTTAAAGTATTTGTAGAAAATGGTCTGAATCTAGAAATGACAAATTGGATTAAGTTCTAAGGCTAGGAAATTTTCATGAAATATAAGGATAAGTGCTATACTAGAATGGTTCAAGCCCCGGTCACCAATTTCAACTAGAACACTAGAAAATCATGGATTAGAAAGACATAAATAAATCTATCTCTAGAAAGTATAAGAAATGCATTCGGTATTCTTAAGATAGAACAATAATAAATAGATTAGTCATCTGATAGAAGTAGGCTATTTTTAGATCTGGCTAGAGTAGAAATTAAGGAGAATGTAAATTACTTACATGTCAGTCATCTGAATTTAGATCTTAAGTTTTCTCATATGCAGATCTTCAATAACATATACCCAAAGTGAGGAGGTACAAATCAGATTTTTGGGAAGAAAGCGAAGATTTGATGGGCTATGAAGCATAGGAAGAGAGTAGACCTTGCTGAAATCATTGCCAATCAATTATACTTGATAAAGACATCTACAAGTATTTTCTTCCTTATGGGATAATAATGAACAAATTTCTGAGGATTACCAACATTGATCCCTCTAAAGAAGATGGAGAAGAATTCATGGTAAGAGAAGCAATAAACAGAGATAATTTGAAGAGAATAGGCTTCAAATTAATTCCACAAGGCTAGATTTCTCAAAAGCCAAGAAGAGAAGAACAACTAAAGAGAACAAGAACTGAAGAAGAAAGAAGAGACAGGCAAGAGACTGTGGAAGAAGCAACAAACATAAGAGAAGAAGCCACAAAAAGAAATGAAGAAAAGATAGAATAGGAGGATAGAGAGGAAAGTATAGCAGCAGTACCCTTGAGACCTACCCAAACTCAACAACAATCTTCCATTCCTCCACCTCAACAACTCACCTATTCAATTTCACTAAACTTTGACACCATTCTTTCAGCCCACCTACTACCCATCCTCACAAGGTTAACTAACCTTGAAACCCACAACTCAAATCTGAACCTAAAGATGGATTCAATTTGGGAATCACTGGCTTACAAGCTAGATACATTGAGTGCTCCAATTGAAGTTGTCAAAACCCAACCTCAAACCCAACATTCACCATCCTACCCATTCTCTCACCAACAACATTACAAATCCCCTTCACCCATTCCTTTCCCTACACATTCATCATCTTCCATTTCTCATGCATTCACTCCAGCTCCAGAAGTTGTCTAGCCCCAGGCTAAACAATTTGAAGCTATTATTCAAACTCCCACACAGACACAACCCTCTTCAGTCTTCCCAAAATTCATACCCATTGAACCATTGCCCAATATGCCTGAAGATTATCTTTCTAATCCCTATGGAGCTATTGTTAGATATGGAAAGTATCCCACCAGACCACTTCCTAGATTTTATTTCCTTCCCGCAGGACTATCGATCTATTTGGACTAGTGTTATTATGATCTCATTATTCTGTCAAGAGAAATTGTTCCAACTTGAATTGATGAACTTCCTCCACATCTACAGAAGATAACTCCAACTCCACCACCTCCACCAAAGCCAAAGGATGAAAATTATGATATACTTCTTAGTATCTTTCATCTAATCAAATTCACATATTTTGAATTCAAAGCTCAATTAGATATTAACTCTAACATCTTCAGAATGTTTCTATCACACAAGCTCATTATCCATCCTTCAACATTTCAATTTTCACAAATCACTGATCAAATTGCTCTTTCCAGAATTCAACTGATCCTTGATCCTCCTCGCAGAAATAGGCCATAAAATCAACATCCCTTAATTGAAATCTTTCCAAGATGCATTTATTGAAAAACGTTTTCTAATGCTTCTAGCATCAAGGCCTCCCAGAATAACATTTTCATTGCCCTTAGGACCTTTTAATATCACTTTCATAACTAAGGAAGAATTTTCATTCTACTTTATAGCTAATCTGCAAGTTATTGCTGACAATCTTCACCTTCCTTATCCAAAGCTTGCTGATTCATCATTTGTTCACAAAATATGGGTGAGTTATTGAAAACCATCCCCCTCTAAACCAAAAATGTTACCTAAAACAACTAGAAAACAAAAAACCTCACCCTCTTCAAAAATAACTCCAAAAAAAAAACCATCCTAAAAACCACCTTCTGTCCCCATAAAAACAATTCTACAAACCAAACCCAAGAAGAAAAAACCCAGAATTCCACTTCCAAAATTTCACAAAAAGGCTTCTCCTCCTCGATATACTTTGTATTATAAAGAATACATGGCTAGAATGAATGTCAACACTGAAGCCATTCTTAAGATGCAACCTCCTCTTTTTCCTAAATTCCCAGACCCTAACTTTAAAGAAGGTATGAATATCATTTATGTTTCAACCTATAAAAGCCTCTTCTTAACCCAAGAACCACCCACTGCAACTACCAAAGATCTCACTTTTGTTCACCCCCCCCTCCTCCCAGAATTAAAAAGATTGTATCTAAACCCAGATCATCTTCCAAACAAACCACTTAAAAACCTACCCCCACTTATTTCCTCTAACCTACACTCAAAAACCAAGAACCTAACTTACTGCTATATTTAACTCACATCTTCCTTTTCTGGCTACATTCATTTTTCCATGTGATGTTACTTCTTTGTGCTATGCTTTTTCTACTGTATCTCAATTTGCCATGATGTATCTCATTATGTTCTGATATATATGTATCTCAATTTACCATGATGTATCTCATTGTGTTCTGATATATCTCAATTAATCTTGCTGTGTAATTTAAAGAAGAATATCATAAGCAAAATCTAAGTTTCATAGGTATATTAGAAGATACTCAAAAGTTTTTCGGAAGTGTAGAATATGACCGTTGAATGATAAATCAATGTACAGAAAATCTGAAGAATATACTGCCAAAAAATTATAGAAAATCTAAAGAATATACTGCCAAGAAATTCATTATCATAGAAATTTTGATGAACCACTTCAGAAGTTCTATCAAGCTATGAATCGAATGACAAACGTTCTGGGTACGTAACTCAGAACTTTTGAACCCTGACAAAATGCAAAAGTTGTTAACAACTTTGCCTAACTAATTTTAAAATGATGCCAAAAGATTGCAATGGATAAATCTTTATAAAGCCAATATAAATACGACTAAGGCAACACTTAAAAGTATCTGAACATACACTGAAAATCCTCTAATTCAAAAAGAGCATGCATGATCTTCCATCATTTAGCTTCAGGTGCTAAGACACTACCAAAGTACTCAAAGCCTTCAAAACCAAATCTATATCAACTTCAAAAGGAGTTTGAATCTAATCTCACTGCATACTTTTTGCATTTAATGAAGTTTTAACTTTTGTACATGTTTGCCTAAGTAAGAGGCATTATTCTATCCATTCCATTTGGAAAAATAAGTGAGTTAGTTGGTAAGCTCTGTGAAACCAACAGTTTGTAAAAGTTTGTGGTAAGCTTGGAAACCAACGTGTATAAGTTAGTTGGTGAGCTTAGAAACTAATGTGTAGAAGTTTTTGGTGAGCTTGGAAAACCAGTAAGTTGTTGGTGAACTTGTAAAACCAACAAGTGTTTTAATGGAACCCGAGTTCAGTAAAAGAAACTGACTCAGAGAAGTGGAGTAGTGTAAGGCCCTGAAAATTCTAGGTACGTAAATTTTGATTTTGCCTAATTCTGCCAGTTCAACAAGGAGTATATTGGAATATAATTAAGTTTTTGAGAAACTTATTATGGAAAAGTTACAAAATTGAGTGGATTATTAATATAAACATGAGTATGAGGTTTAGGGTACAATAAAGTGTATTAAATAAATGATTTAAGTGAAAAATAAAATGAATTTAAATAGGTGGAACACCGAAGGTGTAAATACTAAAAAAGATTTATTTTATGAAAAAATTATAAAAATGGATGCAATATCCTTATTAATGTGAGTATGATGTGGATACATGTTAATCAATGATTGTGGAAAGCTGGAATACCGAGTTATCGGTAATTTTTGACAAATGTTTGTTAAAATTGAATTTAATTAAGAAATAAATAAATAAATTATGGAACTAATATATCTAATGAATGAAAAATTAATTTGGATATATGATTTATCAAATGAATGAATTACATGTGCCACAAATGAGGATTAAATGAGAAATTGAAAATCCAAAATGAGTGCATGAGTACCAAATACCATGGGAGGTGGACTACTATACTAAATGCATTATAAAGAAAGAAAAAAAAAATCCATTTGCAATGCTTATCTTCCACTCTCCCCATTGTGCAAGCCATGCTCAGCCCCCTTCTAGTGTAAGCATCTCCCCTACCCTCCCAATCTCCCATTTTATGCAAGTTTACTTCAAATGATCACTTGGAAACTTCATTACCTTTGATTAGTAGGCCATAGCATGGGAATTTTGTGGAAGCAAGGAATGGCAGCCACCCAAAAATGCAAAATTGTTGCTAACCAGTGGAACCCTCTAAGGAAAATTAAGGATTAAGGTATTGGTTTAATATACTTTACATGTTAAATGTGTTTATGCAAAGATTTCATGCAAAAGTTGATTAATTTTCAATAAATTTCAAACCCTAATTCAAGGGGGTTTGCAAAAAAATTTAATAGAGAATTAATGGGCAATGATTAGGGTGTTTAAGGTTTAATTAATAATGAATTACATTTACCTAATGATTAGTAATTGATGGACATTAAAATAGGTTGCTGAAAATTGGAAGTTGGCTCATGTATATATGTTGTCTCCTCTAATTTAGAGGTTGAATTAGAAAAAGTGTTCAACATCAAAGTTTTAAGCCTTGAAATTATCTAAAAAAAGAAGATAAAATTCACTAAATTTAGAATTAATATGAGAAATTTATGAATAATCTACTATAACTGTGTCTAATAAGGCAAAAATGGAATTATGTAAAATGCAATGAGATACATTAGGTTGAAAATCTGATAATTATGCTTCATTATATTAATGAGAATTGCTTATGTATATGTTTATATAAATAACATATGGGATTCATGTGATATTTATAGGATTTTCTAGCATGGGGGTGACAATTCGAGTTTGAAAAGATGTGGATTATGAAGTAGATCATTATGAGGTAAGTAGGTGTACTTGTACGCTTGCATGAATGATTGAATGGATGGGGATAATATCTATCCCACTATGCTAAACAAGCATGTATGTTTTGGATGTAATGAAAATAAAGGGATAGTAAGTATCCCATGACTGTTTTGTTATAATGATTCAATGGGATAGGTATCCCATATTCGTTCTGATGTTATAATTGTCTATGGTTGTAAAAAGATTGATTGTGTATATGAGTGGAATTATAAATATCCCATGATTAACAAATAAAACTGAGTTTGTATCCACATGTGGGATTGGTAAAAATCCTAAGTTACATGACTTGTGTATTGATGTTATTTCCTATTTAATGCATAGATTAGTGGGATAGAGGATATTCCATGTTTGTGGTTATTATGATCATCTTGATGTATGGAAATGTGAATATATAATGTGGGGATATGAGAATATCTTAAGATGTGGATTGTACATGAGTATGGTTTTGTTTTGCATATGTTTGGATGTACAATGATGAGATTTTATTTAATTTTTTTAAAATTACTTGGATGTGATCATGCCTTGATGGCATGAGTTGATATATATGCAAATGTGTGGATTGGTTCTTGGTATACAGATGGATCCCTCATTTTGTTAATTATTTTTTTGATTTCTTACCTACTTATTGAGTTTGCCCAAATTCATTCTTTATTTATATTTTTAGCTGGCAAGCCATTAGAATAAAAGTCTAGTAAGGAAAGCACAATAGAGGATTTATATTTTGATAATGTATTAAATTAAAAATTTTCACCATGTGTATATTTGAAATCATGTGTGTATATTTGAAATCGTGTTAGCATATGTCTAATGATATATCAAAGAGTGATAATTCTATATAATTTTAATGTAAGGGCATGTCATTATATAATTGTAAGTGTGTGGTTGAAAGTTGTATAGTGGAGGAGCACATTCATTGCCATCATGATGCAACCACGATCTTGGGGAGCCTGCGGAGTTGTAGAGATGTTGTGTGGATGAATGGATGAATATTGGAGTGTGTAATTTCTTACTTTTACGAATTATAATGGAGAAAGATATCCTAATATGTGATGAATGTTTGTACCTAGGTAGATAACCCTATTTTCAAAGGAGGTTCTATCTAATGTTTTATAAAAATTAGGTCAATCAGAACTACCCCACCCTGGAAGTACGAAAATCATGGTATGATCATGTATATTTGCAGTGTAAAATGGAGTAATAGCCCTGGGAGGGCAAGGCGTTATAAGTAGGAACCCAAGAAGGGCCAAACCACTATAAAATATTATGTGTATGTGTTCTGAGCTATATTTTGTTTTATTTTAAGCACATCTGTCAAGTTATTGGCCAAAATTTTTGAAAGCTCAATTCAAACCCCCTCTTGAGCTACCATCCAGTTAGGGACCAACACTTACTTCTGTGTTTGTGACAGTCTTGCCATCTTTGATAATTTTCCATAACTTATAATCATTGGCAATTAAGAAATTTTGCATTCGCATCTGCTAATACCCATAATTAGTGCCATCAAAATATAGGGTTTGGAAATTGATTGTCCTTTAGTCATGGTGTTGTGAAAAGTGTTGGCCATAGGGATCTCTTTAAAAAGTCAAAGTACCTAGTTATGAAGATTAATTATTAAAGCCTACTCTTGAAAAGTATAGAGGGTAAATCACCCAACACAATGCACAAAGGTATTTTTGTACATTTTTAATTTGAAATTATGAAATGATGTGATAAATAAAATCTTTCAAACGTTGTTTTAAAATTTTTGAGCACTTAAATTTAACATCCCAAAGCCTTCTCACCTTTATAAATAGTGAAACTACTCTTCACAACATCTAGAGCTCGCACTTCACTTTGTTTCAGACGTACCGAGAAAAATCTCCTATCATATGAAGTTATAATTTCATAATGTCCAAAACCAGTTTCATGTCCAAAATCCTTCATAATGTATGAAATTATAAGTTCAGACTATTTGAAACTTAGTTCCATGTTTAAAATTACTCATATCATATGAAATGTGGAGATTTTACTTCATACAGTCCAAAACCTCTCTTCCCTCATGCCTGAAAAATCATTTTCGAGGCAATGCCTCATCTCTTGTTGAACTTAAGCTATTATTCTAATTTTAGCAACCACAACCTATTTTTAACAAACTATCATTAATTCTTCTTGAAAATTATCCCCAGATACCTCATCATCTTACCAATCACATCTATAATATCCAAACTCCTAAAGAAACTACCTGTAATGAAAAATTCAAGGAGTCTAAGAATACTAATGAGGTACAAGTTAGGATGCAAGCATAATGGAAGGACAGAGTTTGAAACATTTAAGAATGGTTTGAAGATAAAGCCTACAAAGGGATTAAGGAAGAAAATGAGAATAATCTTTATATCATTAGAATGTACAAGCCCTGGCTTTAAAGAAAATGAGATTCATCTTAATATAAGCCCAATGGCCTCACATTCAATTCAACCATCTATGAAGAGGCCGATGAAGAGAAGACATTCTTTTTCTCCTCATCATCCCACCCCACCTTTTCCCCTCACCATCTCATCCATTATCCAAAAGTAATGGATGCATGCCTTTGCCACCTTCAGATTTCTTTGAAGGATCATAATAAGGCTCCATCACTCCCTAGTTTATTTCACATTTATACTTAAATGCGTATATCTTCTATAACTCTATTTGTACTGAAATATAATTCAATGTAGTGAACTTTTTTTCTTTGCAAATATGTTCTTTATTCTCTATGCAGTATGTATTTTCTTTTTTATTTTGATAAAAAGGGGGAGAGATAATTCAAAGGGGAGAGATAGTTTAAAAAGGGGAGAAAGCAGAATTAAAGTTTAATGCATTCATCTAGGAAGAGATCAAATAAGTCAGGGGGAGATTTCAAATTAGCACACTTTATAATTTAAATTATTTAATCAAGTTTTATCATCATCAAAAAGGGGAGATTGTTAGCACAGATGCATAGTTTTGATGGGAAACAAAACCTGATTAAGTACTAATGAAAAACCGTCAAGATTGTAAGTGCAGAAATAGATTCAGGACAGAAAGAACAACTACCAAAAGAAGTAGACGAGTTGAAATGTGAAGTCTAAATGTGTAACCCCTGCCTTGGGGGCTATGCATTTTACAATCTCCTTGCCATTTCCCCATTTCTAAGAAAAATCTCTGCCAAAAATTTGGTAGAGTCTGCCTTGAAATATAAGCATTATTACCTCATATAAATGTATTAAATCATGTAAATTTTGCATTTCAAGAATTATAAGGTAAACAACACTCACACCCATACTCACAACTCCACCCAAGATCGAAACCATATCATGATGGCAATATCTATCCTTGGAACCATACCATTCCATCTACAATATCATGAATAGTTACTATTACATGTCATTACATTTCATTTACATCATTTGGATTTATTCATACATCATACAACATTTGAATCAAATACAATGACACCTACATTAAGGGATTTTGATCCAAATTTATTTTACCACACGATAATGTCTTTAAGGTTACTTACTATTCCTAACCCATAGTTGGGATTCTTTACCTGATATGTCAACTAAAAATATAGAATAAGAAGGTGTGAATCCAGAAAACTCAATAAGTAGGCATGATAGGAAAAACAATAGTTAAATAACTTCTAAAAATAACTCAGTTTGCGCACTTACAAACAATCTGCATCTTCTAAAAACCAACAAGTGTTGCATGAATTATATTTACAATTTGTCCCCTTTAAAACACTCTGAAATCTTCAAATTTACTTCTGAAAATTACTGCTAAAAAATCCTGCTAAGCTTTAGAAATTTCTTTCTTGTCAAGCTGCTTTAGAAATTTTGAAGATCAAAATTTCACTACTTCATAGTTTTGAAGGAGCTTTAGAATTTTTGAAGATCGAGCATTTGAACCCTTTTAGAATTTTGTCACTCTATCACACTTCTGAAGTTCTTCTCAACCTTGAGAACATCATAAACCAATCACGTTTCACTTCTGAGAACTTCTGTCAACTTCTATTGCACTTCTTAGAACCTCAAAACCCATTTATGTCACACTTCTGAGAATGTTAGAAAATACTCAGAACCTCTTTTGACATTATTTAGAACCTATTCAATGCTTGTTCAAAACCTCTATTACACTTCTAAGAACTTCAGAAACCACTCAAAACCTCTTTTGTGAGCCTCAAAACCCCGTTCCATCAACCTCTTCTGACATTATTCAGAAACAATTTAGAACCCTATCACATTTCAGCAAATCTCAGAATCTCTTCAGAAATTTTGTCATCCTCTGCGAACTTAAAAATCTCTTTAGAAATATTGGGATCAATACTTTTGAACAATGTTAGAATTCCTTTAGAACTTTTGACACACTTTTGAAGGGTAAGCTACTTCAAAAATTTTGAGTTTTGCCCTTTTGAACCATGTTAGAATCCCTTCAGAACTTCTGACGATGGTGAATTCCACCAAAACTTCTGAAAACTACAAAATCCTCCAAAACTTCTAATGACTCCAAGATTTTGAGATTGATACTTCACTTCTTTAGAAGTTTTGACGTTAATATTCTAAAGATCAATCATTACTCTTCAAATTGGTGGAAGGTATTCACTTCAATCAAAAGTTCACTTCACCTCTGAAATGAAACTTCTAACTGAATTTTTGATGTTAAATGTGAACAAAAGTTAACATTCACCGTACTACCGCAACATTAAACTCTCCAAGTAATGCATTCATTATTCTGATGTTGTGGCATCAAATTTTTTGTTTGCCAAGACCCAATGGACATTTCAAATGTCATGATGCTCAACTTCTTCAACTCGTATTTTTCACTTTTATCTAAAATTGAATAAAAGTGACACCTTTTGCATATTTTCAATAGTTTTAACACTTGAAATAGAAACTAACTCTATTAAGTGCAATATTTAAGCAAAATCAATGAACTTACATCAACTAAGGATCCAAAATATGTGAATTTAGGTATTGAAACATGATAAAATATGAATTTATTAAATACCTCCAAACTTAGCTTTTGATAGTGCTTAAGTAAAATTGTAATCAAACTTATGAAACAGTTTAGGATAGTCTCTCTTAATCAATCAAGAACATGCTAGATAAATTGCACATATACATATACTTAAAGATCATTCAAGTCACTTGCCATATAATCTCATGTAACTTATACTTCATCAATCCCTTCATGAAGTCATAATGTGTGTGTGCTTTGCCAATCTCATGCTACATGCATGATTTTTAATCAATAATATGCAATCCAGTGATTCTAATGATTTTCATAAAATATTCCATAAGCTTACTTTTCATAATCCCTCTCAACTAATGTAGACAACTCTATTTACTTAGATCAATAGGTCTTTGTTAAGCTTGTAATGGGTCCTTGAGTTTAGCTAACAAAGAAAATGAATAAGGATTCACAAAGTAAGAGATCATAAATAAGTTGTACGTGAATATTCACTCTCTTGACTTATTTTTTGGGTTCGTTCTATTTTTGTGGGATGTACTACAACCACACACCCAAACCTATTTTCTTTTGAGTTCTTTGGGATGTGATCCCCCCAATTGAAAGTTGAATCCTTATTGATTCTTTTCTTTTTATCCCTTTGTCTTTATTCTTTTAGCATTCTTCTTTTTAATACTCCCAGACTTGTCTTCTTTTCCTTCACTCATACCTCTCTAACAACCATGTGTATAGATTACATCTCTTAATAGGTCAAACAAGGTTTTTCAAGCTAAAAGGGTTTGGATGATAAAGCTAAAGAAAGAAAAAGTCAAATGGTGGTCTTTCACATGCTTTACATATGTCATTCTTTCATTAAGGTTCAATGGGGGATACTAGTGACATGATGTACTAGATTAGCTTGAAAGGCTCAAACTGATCAAAGAATGCCTAAATCATTTCCAAGTAAATATGTTATTTAGGATTTTGCCTTGAGTAAAATCAAACAAGTCCTCGCATGCTAAAGTCAACCAAAATATATTACTAAATTTATAAAATTATCAACTAATCCACATACACTTCATATGATCATGACATAAAGTGCTCAAAAGTCATCATTCATGGAAAAGAAGGACTTATCATAATAATCATTAAATCGCAAGGTAGCATCTATCCTTTCTTCTAAATCATGTGTAATGGCAATAAAAAACTAAGCCTATATTATTGACCATCAAGAGAGAATCCTATTCAGTTTCAATGTTTTAGCACAATTTGCATAATTGCTCATGGATTTTCTTAGCTAAGTCAAAAAATTAAAGCTCATTGAAAAAGTATACCTAAATTTAAAAAAATATTACCCAAAACTGAATGAAAGTCTTCAAATATACCTCCAAACTTAAACTGAACATTGTCCTCAATGTGAAAGAATGAAAGAAAGTTAAGATTAAGGACTTCCTTGAATGGTGTGATGTTGTGTTGTCTTGTAATCTCCTCTGAAGGTGGACATGAATTTATCAAACAAATGATGGTTGCTAGGAGAGATTATCTGAGATTAAGAAAAAACCCAAAAGAACCAAAGCAAAAAAAGAAAACAAAACAAAAAATCCTAAAAGAGAAGGGATGAACAAGTAGTTTTAATTTATAGTCTTTAGCTTAACTTTGTCACTTCTTCATGCATTCAATTTAAATTTCTCCCCTACTTTGTCACTTTTGATTCTGATGTTGTTCATAAAAAGGACATGATTAATCCCCTTGATGTTAGCTAATATCCAACTAAAGGCATATTCCTACTCATGTGGCAACTAGCTAGTCCTCTTGAACTTTATCAAGCACAGATGATATGATCGCTGGCAATATGTTATCTTTGGAGGGCTTGAGTTATCTAGTTATAG
>JAYJMB010015601.1:0-23633 GCA_036873735.1 Pouteria campechiana
CCTCTTTCTTGAGTTCCATGCGTGAGTTTTTCGCGAAAATATGTCTCTTTCCGCGTATCTGTCTAATGGTTGGTTTGAAAGACTTTGGTGCGGGACCGAGGCTTATTGGTCCCGTTTCTGCGGAATCGGGGGATGCAGCTGCCTTTATTGAGGCTCGCCCTTCGGTTTCGTTCTACGAAACCGGTGGATGTGGCTGCCTTTATTGAGGCTCGCCCTTTGGTATAGAAGTGAGTTGGTAGAAGTAGAACAACGATATTTTTGTTTTAATTGGGTTTTTTTTATTGTTAGGCCTTACGAACGATATTATCGATGATATTATCATCGATAGTATCGATAATCAGATCACTTGGTATGATACAACATGCTCTCTCATTGATCCTATACAATCTAAAGTACTAATTGAGCACCTTTAGGATTGTTCTTTTTGATGGCTTGATTAGATTATACACAAAAGCCATAGATAGGTATGTTGTAGTGTCTATTATCCTCAAAACTCTCCAAAGAGGTTCCAACATCTCAACACCTATCAAATATGATCGTAAAAGGCCATTGTCATGATTATATTATGTGCTTTCTTCTCGGCTTTAATTTTTGGGTTATTTACATTTACCTTGCTTATCTTTTTTGCTTTTGCATATTCTCCCTGATAACTTTTCAAATTGCAGAATGATTCCCAATTATAAAAGTATTTTGCAAAAAAGATCCCTTTTGGCATTTCTAGCAAGGGAAAATTGCCATTTTACCCTTTATGTGTAATATATTTTCAGAGTGAAAACACTCAAAAGTGGGATCCATCAAGCTAATTTGACCCTCTAGCCATCAAGATCTAGTTAGCATGATTAAGGGACACCCTTTCATGGCCATAACCATATTCAGGTGGGCCATAAAGTTTGGTCAAAGTTTGACCATTTTGTAATGCTCATATGGTCAAATCTGCAATTTTTGGGTTTCATCTCCACGAATTGATTCATTTTCCATCAACATTAAGTAGGACACAATCTAAGGGTACTTTTACATGACCTTGATCATGTCCAGGTAAGTCAAAAAATCTAGTGAAAGTTGACTTTTCAAGGGGCATTCTCATATATATATATATTAAAAATTATGTAGTCATAAGTTGACATGTCGAACTTTTGTTAATCAAGGTGACAATATGAAAAATGTTTTTGCGAGTAGGGTTTAATATGCAAAATCAGTAGTTATGGGGTAAAAATGACAAACGTGTAGAAGTTTAGGGAAATAATTGCAATTAACCCTTAATTTTTTTATATTGTAAGATATGCCATATGTTAGAGTAGAAAGCTATTGTTAGTGCTTGATGAACCTTATATAAACTACGAAGTGCATTGTAATTAGTGGCAAAGCATGTCTTACTTGGACACACAATCTCCCCCTTATATCTAGAGGTCACATGAAACATGGTATGCCCCTAATTATGGTTATATAAGAAGTTGGTTCATCATATGTGCATAACTTATTTCATTCTATAGGGATGGATGATTACTAATTTCCTTAAAGATCAAATCAATGCAATGTTCTACATAGAGGGCCCAATATGTTGGATACTTCTTTTTTCTAGTACCTTGTAACCATTTTGAGTGCACTAGCATTATTAGTAACAATTAGCCGTACAGGCTTTAGACTCCACAAAATCAGTTAACATATTGTTGACAATCAAATAATGTCCCAAAATAAAATTATTAATCCTTACGAGATAAACAAATCAAATGCTCTATATGGGGCCTTCATTAGTCAAAATATAGAGCATTGGACCACAAGAATGGTTACTTTATTCTCCACAAGATTGTGACTTTGCAAAAAATCTTTCCCTTTGTGAGATTTCTCTTGCAGGATATTTTCCCTTTACAGAATGTTTCCTTAGGGCCCATTTGGGAAAAGGGAAAAGAGGTGAGAAAAAAAGAATATGAAAAAATGAGAAAAAAAGAGGAAATGATGTAATGTGATAAAGGATAATGATTAGAATTTAAGTGAATAAAGACAAATAGGTAAGCTTTTTGTATGAAAATATGGAAAATAATGATTAAAATATAGGTAATAATAAGGAAAAGTAGGATTGTTATGTAGTTAGTGTATCAAGTCATGTTAAAATGTGTGGAAAAAAAGATGAAAAAACTGTAGCGATGATGTCAAATCACATTAAAAATGTGTGGAAAAAAGAGGTGGAAGAGGGTGGAAAACTTTTCCACCCTTTTTCCTCATTACCAAGTGGAGGCTTAAGGATAATTTTCCCACTGCTAGATTGTTCTTGCAGGATAAAATTTTCATCATAGGATTGTTCTTGTGGGATAATTTTCCCAATGTGGGATTATTCTTGTGGGATAATTTTACCCTAGTTGGATTGTTCTCGCAAGATTATTTTCCTATTGTGGGATTGTTCCCATGAGATAATTTTCCACCACGAGATGGTTCATGCGGGATAATTTTTTCACCATAGGATGGTTATTGTAGTATGATTTCCCCATTGCGGGATGCTTCTTGTGGGTTTGCTCCATGGATATTTTTCCACTATGGGGTTGTTATTGTGGGATGGCTCCAACAAGATGGTTTTTGTGGGATGATTCCATGGGGTGACTCCTATGCCATGGCTTTGTGGGATATTTCGTGGGGTGGCTCCTTGGGATATTTCCCCTTCCCGAGATGCTTCCTGTGGAATGGCTTCACGCATGATCAAACTTATCCCATGGGAAGTGGTTATAGTAACTACAACAATTGTTAATGACATTAACACTAGATGCCAATTGGAGTAGCTCTAGGCGTGTTGCACCACTTGGAGCATGGTGATCTTTTGGACATTCCTTTGATTTTCGGTCTTATATGTTTGGTCCAAGAGGTGGGCATGCCCCATCTATTGGTGGAAATCAGCTTAGAATGTTGGCGGGCCATCTGATGTAGAATGCCATCACATCCACATTGCACCAGCATGTGCACTTTGGTTGTTATTTGAGCTTTGCTGATAATGTGCTAAGAGATGGAGTAGCTCCAGGAGAGTCGACCACCTCCACCCACCATGGTTGTCTAGTGGGTCTCTAGATAGGGGCACTCGTTACATGGATAGCGTACATTGGGGACCTATTACATGGATGGTCCAGATTTGTGATCGGTGCCGCATGTTCGCAATCTGTCAAGAACAAACATTATTGCTATCGATATAGGCACAAACAACCACAGTAGGTAATCCTAAGGTTCTCCTTATCGATTTTATCAGCAATAATATTGCCAATAAAATTGTTTGGGGGGCCACTGATAAAAGGATATCTATTTTATTGGTGAAAATCTCTAAATTGATTTTTTTTTTCCAAATTGGTTGTAATTGTCTACTAAATTGATATTATGGGTAGTTTATAATATAGATTTGTCCTTAAAACAGATAACGAGAATAATTTTTAAGTGATTTTTAATTACATATTATTTTTAAAATTAATTTTTTACGAATAAATCTGTTTATGTCATTATTATGGGTAAGTGTGGGGAAAAGAGGGGGAGGGGTTAAGAATGCATATAAGGGCATAAGAGAATGTGGTTGAATATTTTTTAAGGATTTTTCTAGTAAATAATTAAAGAGTTTAAGTGCTTATCACTTTGGAGAGTTTATATGCATTTGTTTACCCCATTCTTTAGGTGGATGAATTTAAGAGCAGTAAATGCTTATAAAAGTTGATGTGTCGATTAGAAAGTTTATAACAAATTTACATGCATGTTCATGTAATCATGTTCCACTCAATTTAGCTTTGTACTGTAATTTTTTTAGTCTAAATGTGTAGTTGTATTTGTTTTAATTTATAAATGGTTTTTCATATATTTTTCTATTTTATTGATAAAATTTCCCAATAAAAATGATATTACCTCTGAGAAATACAATCTTATCTTTTTCCTGAGGGATCAATAAATGCAATATTATCGATAAGGCGAACACTGGGTAATCCTTGTAAATATTTATCTGCTCTGAACAGATAGCTTCTAACAATTTTTAAAAAAATGATGTTCTGGAGGACTATAGCCTTGATTGTCCGGATGCATGCAAAATGCAAAAGGGAGAGTTAGGGAGTTGGTTTTGGTTGATTTTCTTGACCTATTTTTAAACAATATTTCAACCAGCGTATCAGAACTGAACTATTGATTATAGCAGTCCCATGTATTGATTTGTTTCAAACTGGTCTAACCAGTGGTTTGAACCAATTTAAACTGTAATATTATCATTCCTTATTAATTATTCTTAATCTTTCTATTAAATACATCACTGATAGTACAAATTTGAAATTTATATTTTAAGAAAACTTTAGATGCAATGTATGGAATAGATTTTTTATTTCACTTGAAATGTGCATCATACAAACTATGACAACGTACAAGCTTACCATGCACCACTATGGATTGAGCCAACTATTTCACTTCCCTATGTAGTGACTGATGTTCCTGCTTTTCCCTTCTTTGGCACAACCATTTATCCAACCTCATACCCATTGCTTTTGTAGACAAACAATAGCAGAGGATAAGCAGGCTTTTCCATATGAACTATAACAATGTACAAACTTACCATGCACTACTATCTATTGAGCCAACTATTTCAATTCCCTATGTAGTGACTGATGTTCCCGCTTTTCCCTTCTTTGGCACAACCACTTATCCAACCTCATACCCATTGCATTTGTAGACAAACAATAGCAGAGGATGACCAGGCCTTTCCATATGAAATAGGACAATGTACAAGCTTACCATGCACCACTATCTATTGAGCCAACTATTTCACTTCCCTAGGTAGTGACTGACATTGCTGCTTTTCCATTCTTTGGCACAACCATTAATCCAACCTCATATCCATTACATTCGGAGACAAACAATAGCAGAGGAGAAGCAGGCCTTTCTCCAAACAATTGACATGTCTACTAAGAAAATAATGACATGTATGCCTTTCTTCTTCTTCCTCTCAAATGTGGTTGGGTTCTCTTCTTTTCATGGCAAATTCATTTGGAAATTAGGAACTGATGAGCCGATTGAACCAGTTTAGATGGTTTAGTTGGTGGTTTGAATTGTTCACATTGTTCATGTGGTTTTTTAAGTAAACTGTGAATTGATGCAAACCTGACTGGTTGAACTAGCTAGTCCAATCTACTTCTGAAACACTGATTTCGATGATATCTTGCTGTTATCTAGCAAAATCGATATGGAATGATGCTTTGAGAAAATATTGATGAAGCTGGGCAACCTAATGCAGTGGGCACCATCATCCCAATTTGCATAATTTTCATTGAAGGTTGAAATTTCAGCTAAAACTTTACCCTGGAGTACTACAAACTCTGCAAATCAGAGATGCATAATAAGGAGCAACTGAAGAATGATTGTGGCCATGATGCATTACATTTTATTTTAATTATTTTCTAAAAATTCTTTTAAAGATGATTACTTTGCCACAGGAGAAAATTCCTATGGTACAAGGAACTATCTTTTCTATGCTATCTGAGGATGCATTATTCAGTGTTGTCCAACACTGAATGATGAGATTTGAAGCGCATGTCAACATTTGCATAAAAAGACTGTTGCTTTCAGTAATTTACAGAAAATGCTACTGTCACTTCAAGTTTTCCATCGCAAAAAAAATTCTTATCTTTTGCGTGTTATCCATTGGTTGGTTTTGAATCATTATCTTGATCTCATTGTGAATTTTAGAACATCTTCATTATGTTTATGGCTTATTTGAACTATTCAATATTGTCCAAGTTAGAGTCTTGAATGATGAGATTTGAAGCACATGACAACATCTTCATAAAAGAGGCTATTACTTCTATATGTTAAAGAAATGCAACTGTTACTTCCATTTTTTCTATTTGCCAAAAAAGGCTTATTGTTTGCAATGGTACCCATTGGTCAGTTTTGAATCATTATCTCAATCTCTACGTGAATTTCTAGAACATCTTCATTACGTTGATGGCTTATTCGAACTAATCTGGCATTTCTGTGCTTATCATGTGTTGTATTGTTCAAGTTTCTCAGGTAATGTCAAAGAGGAGAACTATCATGAATCTGTATCTCAAGAGAACTGCTTTCAGCAAAATATACCAATTGTTATTCGTGGACAAGAGGGCTATGAAGGAAGTACTATTGATCATTCAAATGGGAACCTTACTGATGTGGGTCCTTCTTTACTTCTAATTGTGCATATGGGTTTGTTTTCTCATTGGTAAATCTGTAACACTGCACTGCCAATAGCAGGAACCACCTAGTTCAGTTTCTTCCAGAAAGCCTAAAGTAAAAAAGAAAGGAAGCAATGATGCTTCTTTCTCCAAGGAGCCTGATCCTCCTGAGCTGCAAGGTGGGCACATCTTTTGATTCATGGTCTTATCTCCTTTTTGTTTTGTTAGAGTAGTTTAATTGATGCATGTTGCATGATTTTTCAGATACCATTTTGGGGGGATTTTGTGAGATGTTGGAGGATTTCTGTGGGAGAGCTGAAACAACCAATGATGATTTGGATTATGGGGAGGGACCATCTGTACCTCTTGCTGATATTAAGTTGCTTGTAAATGAAATAATGTCTGCCCGCACAAAGAAAATTTTACACTTGGTTCCTGTAGATATGCTTGTTAGACTTCTAAATATTCTAGATCGTCAGATTCATCAAGGACAAGGTTTATCCATCGAAGAAAATGAAAATGTAAGCTCTGATTGTTATTTTTGACTCTCTATATTAGTTTAAAGCATCCCACTATTTCCATCTAATAAGAAGCTTTTCTTTTTGTCTTGTTTTCCTTTTGTGTTACTTTTATTTATTTTCGGGTAGAGGGAGGTTGCTTTACTATTGGTATGCAATTTGTTGCTGGTTGTTTGTTTTATGTACTTGCTATCATCAT
Organism: Pouteria campechiana; assembly: GCA_036873735.1. NCBI lineage: Eukaryota > Viridiplantae > Streptophyta > Magnoliopsida > Ericales > Sapotaceae > Pouteria > Pouteria campechiana. Next base: position 6,867 of record JAYJMB010015601.1, read on the forward strand.
TGAAAAGCATGTTGCTCAGGGAATTCACTTGTAGATACTGTCCTTTTATTTCTTGGAACTGCATGCATACTATCCTTTTGATTCTTTAAAAATGTATTGTAAGATGTAGTCTGAATAAAATTCAGATGGAACTGGATAATAGCTTGTTCTTCTTGTTGTGTTACTGTGTTGTAAAAAGCAGAGAGGACATTGAACCAGTCATTTGTCTGTTTCTTGATCTGATCAGTTAAACTGTGCCTCCAACTGGGTTGTAACTGGTTTAAAGAATTTTTTCGAAGATTGTCTTGATAACAATGTGACACGAGTGCAGAGAATCAAACTGTAACATCTTGATCCTAGAGGAGGTTATATTTCTTAATTTACTTGTCTATTGCTCTGATGTTAAAAAAATGGTTCAATAGACTGAACCAGCCACCATCTGGTTTTACTCTTTCCTTAAATTACTTTATATGAATTTTACCACCACGTTGTTTCGGGGCCAAATTCACTTCCCAACAAGTATATCTTTATTGAAAAATTGTGAGCAGTGGATCTTATAGTCATGTATTTCTTGGTTCCATTTCTGCTACAAGTCAATGCAGACTTCTTATGCTATGGTCTGCTTCATATAGCGGCACAGTTCAGTTCCATGATAATTTTAGTTTCCATGATAATTTTAGTTATGTGGCGTGGTATGCATTTCAACATTGTGAACCTGTATTTTCTCAAAATTTGGTTTAGTTTGAATTCTCTTTTTACCTGTGCCATTTGCATTCTTATGTAAAGAATTTTCCCCAAAATGTCTTTTCTGCAGAACATTTTGTGAAATTTTTATTCTGTGAGAAGAGTAGATTGGTACTGCTAAGATTGTGAGAGGTTGATTTCTGTCACTTCTGATTCTCTTGCCTTGAGACACCATTCAAATGGCTTCTAGGCTACCCAGTTAAAAGCCTTTTGACTGGCTGGGGAAAGCAAGAACTTTGTGAACATGTGCTTTCTTCTTTCAGTTTCCTTTTCTTTTTACTTTCCATACAAAAGTTAAAAAACTACGAGATTTATTATGTTCATTGCCTTGAATGACAGTGCAATGCCTATGGCTAATATGGTCTATGATTGAATGTTTTGTTGGGTTTTTGGTTGGAAAGGAAAATAATGAAGTTTGAAGAGAAGAATGATAGTGAGGGATGGTATTTTGCTGAAGATTGTAAAATTGGGTGTTGTGTTAGCGTCAATTTATGCCTGTGATTGATTACATTCTGTCAAAAACAAAAAATTGTGCTTCATATGGTATTTTCCCCCCCCTTGGCTGTGCTACTCAATTTGTGAATTTGACAATGCATCATTTGTCTTGTCAATTCCTTTTCCAAGTAGCACAAAGAGCAAGGCGATATCCTCTTTTTCCATGAATTTTTATTGCAATCTAATTTGAACATTAAGCATTTTTTGATGTCCACTGTTTTTTTATGGATGCATTGACACAATTGTCTTGGTTGGGCTTTTTCGTTATGACTTTTTCACCATGTTACTGGTGAATCATCATAACAGTTATTTTTGTCGTTCTTTAATTTTCACTCATTGGACAAGTGGGAAAGGTTTGCTGCTTTAACAGTATGATGAATGATAGTCAATGGGATTCAGAGCTTCATAAAATAAGCTATTCAAATTACCAATGTGACGAAGGCAATAGAGGCCATTTGAATGATCTTATTTTATTGTTTGACAGTAAATCTTGAGGAGGAGGTCATGCATACATCAAGGTTGGACATGTTGAGTCACAAGATCTTTAGCTGCGAGTGGGATGTTTTCTAGCTTTGTATAGGTTTTCAAGCTTGACTCGACCCTGGGTTTGCATGGCATGGTATCTGTTGGAATCAGTTTGTTATGTTATTGAAGATACAAGGCATCAGATCCTCCCTGTGCAGGCTATGAGGATGATGAAGAGGAATTCTATTATTTGAATATGCTAGGGAAGGCAACAACAGTTAGAATAATTTATAGATTCCTCTACTTAATTTACATGGTTCTAGAAGTCCATTGGTTGTAATTTTCTGTTCCATCATCTATTTTTTTTTTTATGAAAAGGACAATAATTTTAGTATGCTATAATATATCAAATGCAGTGCTGTTGGCAGAGGATGGAGGAGTAAAACAGCAAGTCTGATTCTCCACTTGGTCTAGTTTTTACAAAGGATGGAAACTTTAGCACATATATACATATATATTATGTATATGTGGATGTTATCACGTGAAATGGATTGCATGGTGTGTAAAAACTCAAGGGGTTGCAACTTGCAACCTATTTTTCACTTGAGAATATCCCATATATATATATATATGTCAAATCTAGCAGAGGTGAGAGAAGATGGAGTAAAGTAGCAAGGCTGATTCTTTTCATGGTTTATAATGGTTGTTTTGTTCAGATTACTTGTTTTCCTAGGATTAGAGTAGACGAAGTGAAAGAAGCTCTAAGAAAAATGAGAATAGGAAAATCTATAGGTCCAAATGATATCAATTAAGGTTGGCAATGCAGGTTTGAATTATTTGATGAATTTATTTAGGAAAAGTACTGTTGCATCAATCTAAATGAATAAAATAGATTCAAAATTGTGCTAATTATCATGGAATAGAACTTGTCATCCACACTATGAAGCTTTGGAAAAGAGTAATTGAGGAAAACTTGAGACATGAAACAAATGTTTTGAAAAATCAATTTGTTTTTATACTAGGAAGATTAATTACACAAGCTATTTTCTTACTTAGGGAATTAATGGAAAAATATTAAGAGGAGAAGAAAAGCCTCCATATGATTTTTATTGATTTGAAAAAAAAGCATATGATAGAGTTTGTAGGAAATTAATATAATAGGCACTGAAAAAGAAAAAAAAGTCAATAATAGATATATTGATATTATTAAGGATATCTATGATGGAATTTTTACAAACGTGAAGACCATGAGTGGGGAAACATGCAAGTTTCCAATTGTGGTAGGTTTATATCAATTTTTGATTCTAAGCTCTTATTTCTTTAGCCTGGTCATGGATGAGGTTACTGGACATTTATAGGAAGAGATACCTGGGTGGATCTTATTGTAGATGATATAGTTTGATAGATAAGACAAGGAAAGGTACAAATTTGAAGCTAGATAAATGGTAAAATGCTTTAGAATCTAAGGGTTATAAAATTAGTTAAATGATGTATAAAATGAAATATCAACTATAATAGGAATTTAAATGAAAGTCTAGGTAAGATTTTGCAAGTTGGGAAGTACCATGAAACAATCATTTTAGGTATTTGGTATTAATAGTTCTAGAAAGCGGAGACATTAATAAGGTGCTACACAAAATTCAGGATGAGTCGAAGAAATAACCTTATGCTTTTGGAATCCTATGTGATTTCCAAGTGCCAACTAAATTGAAAGAAAAAAATTATGAGACAAAATTTTATAACACCAGGTATGCTTTATGGGTTAGAGTGTGGAGCAGTTAGAAAACATCACACACACACACACACATATAAAGTGAGTTTAGCTGAAATGAGGATATTGAAATGGATTGGTGGTAAAACAAGAAAAAAAATTAGAAATGAAATAAGTTGAGATAACTTGCAAGTGGCAAGAATTGGTGATAAAATGAAAGTAAGTAGACTTGACTTGTTTGGTCAATTGAGGTGGAGATTGGAAACTCCACCAGCCAAGAAGAATCAATTTATCAAAATAGAAGGCTGAAACAAACATGACTAGGGTTCATTAAGCAAGGTAATAAATTACATTTTCTTACCAAGGACATAAGTTAAGATTGATAGGAATGACACAATAGGATTCATGCAGCTGATCTCTTTTATGTGGTGTAATAAATTATGGTAATGATGTTGATTTTTGTGAGGTAGGTTCCACTGAAAATTTCTATGAAACCTAACCATTGGGGCCTATCATGATATTTAATTAAATCAAAGTGAACTATCTTACCTGTTTTCATGCAGTTAACTATAATTCTACAAATCATCTTCATGAGAAACTCAAGTAGGGGATGCCAAAAATGCTTTAAATCATGTAGCTCTTAAGAGTTTTTATTGCTATGACGCGCCTAAGTTTTCAATCAATTTTACTCTTGAGATCAAAGTTAGTATATAAAGACAAGTGCAATGATTGATATGTATCTAATTCAAACATCATGGTGGCCTCAAACAGAGATTTCATAGATAATTTTGGTGAAATCAGTTTGACAGAAATATTCCTCTTTTAAAATATTAAAATAAACCAAAATTATATGTCATAACTCAATTTTTGGGTAATATGATATTTCTAATTTCCCGATTGCAGTTTGACATGGACTAATTGAGAATTTGAGGATTTTTCTCAAAGCCCAAAATTTGGCTAAGTTTTTTAATTATTGTTAGTTTGATTGTGTAGGTCTGTTTCATTATAGATTCCTAATGTTCAATTTATACATGAAGATGGATCAATCAGTTAAGCCAAAGGATTTATGTAATGAGCTACAAATTGTCAATTTGGCTAATTGTCTCTTGGCTTTAGCTAGTGTGTGAAAAATCTCTATAAAGGGTTAGGTATGTTGAAGTTAGCATGTGGCATTGCTTTTAGGATGGTTCTTAGGTAGGCAGCTTTGCATTGTCCAACCATTTTAGTGCTTTGATTTGATTCGCTCTGAAATTTGTAAACTTGTTACCTTTTTGCCCCTTAAAACTACATGCTTGACAAAGTCATCCATAAATCTGGCATATCAAAAAGATGTTCAATTATGTTGGTGGGCCAAATCTTTGAATTAGTCTTATGACTGTTTCTCAAATTGATTCAAAGTTGTCAAAAAATTAAAGCCTATGTAGACTATTAAAACTAATTCCAGCAAAAAAATTTAGCTGTCCAGTTTGGGAACTAAAAAATGGGCAATAAAAGCCATGCATATTGATATTATAGATAAATATTGATAAACATTTCCCAAAATCCATTTAGCTTTTCATAGATGCCCAAAATGTAACTTATCTGGGGTAAATTACCTCTAAAATGGATGAGGAGAACTGGCATATAATATGCATATGCATTTACAATAAATATGCAAATTATTATTAGATATCATATGTTATATAATTGTAAATAAATACTTGAAGCGATTTTTTCTTGGCTTGGTCGAGCTAATGCTTGGTCTTAGGGCTCCTATACAAGGATCAAGGTGGTTAGTTTTCATCAAAGCGCAGCTTATTTACACCTCCTGAATCTACCAATGTTGCTTGCTGTCACTGCTGCATTCAGCATTGTGTGGACCAGTTTTTGATGCTGTGATTATTTGTCTTAATGGTCCATATTTCATTATTTATCTTAATTGTCCTTATTTTGTAAATTTGGGTTATGCAATTTGTGAATTAATACACTTTTTTCTTTGGGCTTGGATGTTTGAGATAGCATTCCTGAAACATGCTCAAATGCATTCTGTTAATAAGCAACATTTATATTGGCATTTCTTGCATCTATGGTATGCTGTCTTCTTTTGTAGTATGTTAGTCTTCTTCACTACCTTGTGCATCTCTATGTAAGCCTAGTAAATTCAGATAAGTAAAATTTTCCATCTACTGCAATCAATAGCTGACTATCTTGATTCATCTGAAAGATTCAAGGATTCTGACTGCAACTTTAGATTCTGCTTTTCAATACCCGAGAAGAATTCTCCTTGCATCCTTCCTTTTCATTTTCAGTTCTCATTTCACTTCAATAGGCTGAGAACCTTGTGGTGCTTCTTTTACTTGATAATTTTTTTTTTTTTTCTTTCAGTCTGATTTAGATGTTGTGTCATTGGTTACTTGTGCTCTGGAGTCCACTCATGCATCTCTAGCGATTATGACTCAATATGACATGCCAAAGCAGCTCTACAAAGAAGAGGTATGTGTTCACTCTTTACCATGCTTTACCTTTTATTTTCCATTTATCTTGGAATTTCTCTTTAATTCTACAAAACAATCATAAATGCTGCTGCATTTAGTGAATCCAATGCTTATATTCATGTTGTACTGATTTCAGATCATTGAAAGAATTGTTGACTTCTCAAGGCATCAAATTATGGAAAGCATGCTAGCTTGTGATCCATCTTATCGTGCTCTTCATAGACCAAAGGAAAATGACATGTTTGATGGTGAGCTTTACACTTAATTTCTACATGATACTACTGAAACGTTTGCAGCAGAGACTGTGGATGTCTATGTTCACTTCCACAGTCCTGCTTTGCCTCTTTGAAGTTTGAAGGTAATTTTGACAGCTGGTCTGCGCAAGGGTCATGCAGAGGCAAAACCATTTGGTTATGTTCTTTACATGGCATTCTAGCTAATGCTGTCGGCTTGTAATTTTCTCTGTTTCGTGCATGTACTTGAGTAAGCCTTTTATTGGTTACCATCGTAATATTTTCTTGCTTGTAACAGGAAATTTAATTAAAATAGATGTGCAGCAACTGAGAAGTTCTGTTGCATTCAAGCGGATGCTTGTTCATGTTGGATTTGAAATATTTTGGGAGTACATTCTTTTGGATTGGAGTGTCTGAAGTTTTTCTGAGTAGCTTGGAGTTCATGTTAGCACATATTTTTGCTTTTCAGCAAAGCATTGAACATGAAATGGCAAACAGCTGGAATATCTCACCATAACCACCATGCCTGATTTGTGTCAATAAATGTATTTTTTGATGAGCTGTACATGTGTAAATTTATTTTTAGACAAACTATACATATGCTAAGATATAATATTAACTAGGCATAATTCGCTAATGCTTTTTGGAACCTATCGTCCTTTAACTGGATATGATTGTTGAAATTGCCAGGGAAAATCATGCAGATCTCAGGAAATAGTGCATGATTTGTACGGCCTCTATTTCAGTTCATTTTTCTTCAGTTGAACAAAGCCAACTCTCTTTCAGGTTGGGTTGGGTTGGGTTGAATGTTTTAAAAACTGAGTTGGGGAGTTTGGAACCTGACCCATCCTATATCAGGTGAGTCAGCCATTGTGCAATCTGGGACATCCTGAACTCACATTGTAAAATTAGCCGTGTGAAGTCAGTTTTGTTTAGACAACTTTAACAAAAAAACAATATTTCCATGATCTGAAGCCTTTGCAAAATTGTGTTTTTGCAAAAAGCACTGGGTTGTTACATGAGATTAGGATCAACTCTACACAAACTTACATTGGCTTCTCTCTATGTGATAATTGAGTCAATCCCCCTGTAGGTGGTTTGGAATTTTTTTTTATTTTTTATCTGTCATACTTGGAAGTTGCAAAGGAATAATGTCAACACTATGTCTTTAAGTGCAAAAACTTGGTCATTTGTTTGTGAAAGGACAACATTTTTTGTATCTTTTTCTTGTGTAAAATAGGCAGAGAACCATGTTTGTCCATCGAGTCCACTTGGAATGAGCTATGGTTATGTTTTTATTTTTATTTTTTAAAATTTTTATATACGCTGATTCTTGATTATTATTCATCTTCTAAATGTTCTCTACTTTAGAATTCATGATCTAAAAGTTTTGAGGTTTCCTACCTATTGACTGGTTTCCTGTCCTTAGGTGATGAGGATGAAGATGTTGATGCTGATGGTGGCTCAGTTAACAAGAGGCGTCGTAATGTTAGGAGTGTTAAAGTGAAGAAGTCAACAGGGAACAAGTGTGGTTAACACTATCCTGATTGCTTGTTACTTCATATGACTTTATGTACCAATATTAGTTCTTTTGCATTCAATGAATGAATAGTTATCTAAAGTTTTGTGGCCTTTTGTGCTAGGGTTACTGCAGCTGTCTATGTCGTAGTCCAGAAACTCTGCACTGTGCTTGGTTTTCTTAAAGATCTGCTGTCAGTAGAGCGCCTGTCAGATAGTTGCATTCTACAATTGGTGAAGACGAGCTTTGCAACATTCCTGGCAGATAATATTCAACTAATACAGCTAAAAGCGATCAATTTAATATGTGGGGTAAACTCCATGATATATCTGTTTGTTTCTTGTCAATGACTTGGTTTGATTTTGATCACTTGTTTGAAAATTTTCTAATTCTTGATAACAGGTCTTTGCTTCATATGCACAGCATAGGAATTTTCTTATTGATGAAACGTTCCAGCTACTTTGGAAGTTGCCATTTTCAAAGCGTGCTGTGCGATCATACCATCTTCCTGATGAAGAACAGAGGCAGATCCAAATGATTACTGCTTTGCTGATTCAGATGGTTCAATGCAGTGCAAATCTTCATGAAGTATTTGGACAAACATTAGATAGTAATGCTGTCCCAGAGGTCTCAGTGGATGTGAACTACCCTATTAAGTGCCATGATAGTGCGACTGAGTCATGTTGTCTTTTCTGGACTAGTGTTCTTCAGCGGTATACGAGTGTGAAATCTCAAGAGGTATCAGAACTTAAAGTGATCATAGAGAACATTGTTGTGGATTTGCTGACAGCATTAAATTTACCAGAATATCCTGCTTCTGCTCTCATACTCGAGGTAGCAATTCTCAATAATGTTTTTTCAAATGATTTTTGTTACTTTTATGTTGACATGTGAGTTGTTTCAGGTTCTCTGTGTCTTACTACTCCAGAATGCTGGTTTAAAATCAAAAGATGTGTCTACTCGTTGCATGGGTATAGACCTTCTAGGGACAGTTGCTGCAAGGTTGAAACAGGATGCTGTCATTTGCAGTAGGGATACATTTTGGATTGTTGAGGAGATGGTTGGTGAAAAAACTTTTTCTTCCAGTAATCCTAGAGATGTGTGCTGCATTTGTCTTGATGGGAAAGGGGGCAAAAGCTTGGTTGTTTGTCAAGGTTGTCAGAGATGCTTTCATTTAGATTGCACTGGATCCTTGGGCCAAGTTGTTCTGCCCCGTGGTTGGTCTTGCCAACTTTGTCTCTGTAGGAAGCAACTTACCATTTTACAATCATTTTGCAAGTCACAGTGCAAGGTTGCCTCATCAAAGAATCATACTGTGGCAGAAAATACTTCTGATGTCTCAGATGAGATTACTGGATTGGAAGTTGTTCAACAAGTTCTTTTGAATTATCTGCAGGAAGCTGGTTCTACAGATGATGGGCACCTTTTTGCTCGCTGGTTTGTGAACTTGACTATGCCCACCATTTTAGTTGACTGTAGAGTTTCATGGCTGCTATTAATGCATCATTAATCTGCAGGTTTTATCTTTCCCTTTGGTACAAAGATGACCCGAAATCTCAAGAGAAATTCTTCTACTATATTGCTAGACTGAAATCAAAAGCAATTGTGCGTGATTTTGGGATTGTTTCATCATCAGTGACAAGGGACTCAGCAAAAAGAATATCCTTAGCATTGGGGCAGAACAATTCTTTCTCAAGAGGATTTGATAAAATTCTCTATGTGCTTCTTGTAAGTAATTTCCTTACATGCACTATGTTTTGCTTCTACAAAGCAAACCCTCATTTTTTATGAAAACTTGTTCCAGGCCAACTTGCGAGAGAATTCGCCTGTACTAAGGGCAAAAGCATTACGGGCAGTAAGCAGATTATCCAGTTTTTCTTCTTTTGTTTTGTGGTGCATACAAGAATGACACTGGCTCCTGACAACCTTATTGTTTGCAATTCCCTTGTTTTTTTTCTTTCTTCTCTTTTCTCTTTTCTGATGCAGGTTAGTGTGATAGTTGAAGCAGATCCTGAGTTTTTATGTGAGAAAAATGTCCAGCGTGCTGTTGAAGGAAGATTTTGTGACTCTGCTATCTCCGTAAGAGAAGCTGCACTGGAACTTGTCGGCAGGCATATTGCCTCACACCCTGATGTTGGTTTGAAGGTATTTTTTTCACAGTTAGTTTGGGTTGGCAGTTGAGAAGTATTGATGGGGAAACTGATTGATTTTCTGTTTCTTGTGTCTTGTAGTATTTCGAAAAGGTAGCTGAACGAATAAAGGATACTGGAGTTAGTGTCCGCAAACGAGCTATTAAAATTATTCGGGACATGTGCATTTCTAATGCTAATTTTTCAGAATTCACAAATGCTTGCATTGAGATCATTTCTCGTGTGAACGATGAAGAAACTAGCATACAGGTGTGTGAAGTTCTTCTGTGTGATACAAACTTCTTACAGTTGTGCCCTTTTTTGTAATTTATTGATTTGTCTTGCTACTGTTCTCTCCTGTTTAAACCTGTGTGAGATATTATTGCCATGGCAACTCAGAGCCAAATGTTTGCTAGTCTTTATAATGATCTAAATTAATTTGAAGTTTTATTATGTTACTTTGCACGCTTTTACTATCTACATGAAGTGTATCATCAATACGTTCAACTACTTGGATCAACTATATGAATCTTGTCATGCTATGAAACATTATGATGTTAAAATTCATGATGAAACTTAAGACCAAGTTTAATGCCCGCTGCCAATACAATGATGCCACTTATTGGGTTGCAGAATGCCAGCTGCCAACACAATGATGCCACTTATTGGGCTTCAGACAGCTAACTATATCATGAAACTCATATACTGTATACTTTAAATTCTGATCAGCAAGTTAAATATGGAGTGAGTGGCATGAAATTCTAGCATCATTGACTTGTAGGAAGTTATTTTCTTTTTGCAAAGCTTTTAATGACTCTGATTTGAGGCTTTCCAAAAGGGGAAATTAATTTGGTTTTCCAAATGTTACTTTTTTTTTTTTTTTTTAATACTTTGTGAGGGGTCTTGACCTCTATTATCAGAGAAGGTTATATGTAAAGGCTTATCCTCTTGTTTGATTCAAGTATTGTCCATGGAGGAGCAGTTTGAACTTAATTCATTTGTTTCATATGTATGGAAATAACAGATATTCTCAATTTGTGTTTCATACGACGGTTCAAAATCAACCAGCTGTCAATTAGAAACATTTTAGGGATGATGCCACAAGAGTTGAAACATTTGACAGTGGGGATGCAACTCCCTTAAGATTAACAATTTATTCGAAATACTTCTCAAACTGATAAATGGAATTAGACAAGTAAATGCAATGATGGTTTAAACAATAAATTAAATTTATGCACTCACCTCTAACAATCTTATTTTATTTCACCGTTGCCTATTTCTCATCATTTCTGCTTGCCTGTTTTGTCTTTTTTCACTTTATAACTGACATTTCCCTGTCTTGCTGACATCAATTATATTCCCATTTTTTTTCTTCACATCTCCCTCTAGGCAGACGCATGAGAGTCTTTAACTCATGTGGTCAGTGATTTATATATGGTTATTGGTTAATCTATTACACCCTTGTGATAATGAAAGAGATTGATGTCAGAATGGGAATATTCCATGTCATGCTACTCTCTATAAGGAAAAAAAATTTTTAAAAAGGAAAATTTAGATGAAACAATGTTAAGTTTGTGTTTTGTTTGCACCAAATATTGTGATGAATGTTATATCATAACAAAGACATTTTTTAAAATATTTCGCCACGTAAGCATGGGGTTGCCAAAACAATGATAGCTCTGAAAACGACCTTTTATTTTTCAATATGGTAATATTTTTCAAAGTCCATATGTCACTTTCTTTACCCGTATCTTTCATATGTACATCATTCATGGTACTACTATATCCATCTCTTCACATCTTCGGAAGTTCTATTTACATATTCAACCACTTCACCAATTTCTCCTTTATGTCTCACATAATGATATAATTGAGTAATGATGTCATTTCATTCATTCTGATGTAGTCTTTGGAACCTCCGTGGTATTAGCATCTTTTTTGTTGTCATGATTTCTGTTGCTAATAGTTTTACTGGCCTTGTTATTCTATTTGCTTCCAATGTCCATTTGTAAAGCCAAATTAAGATCTCTAAATTTTCTGCCCGTGCTTTTGCTGAAAGCAAACACTGATATTGGGGTCCTTGTTCACAATTTTCAGGACCTTGTCTGCAAAACGTTTTATGAATTTTGGTTTGAGGAGCCTTCTGGCTTCCAGACCCAATTCGCTGGAGATGGTAGCTTTGTGCCTTTGGAGGTAGCAAAGAAGACAGAGCAGGTTGTCGATATGCTGAGAAAGATGCCAAATCATCAACATCTTGTCACAGTCATTAGGCGAAATTTGACCCTTGATTTTTTGCCACAATCAGCCAAAGCTGTTGGTATTAATGCAGTATCACTTGCATCAGTACGTAGGCGCTGTGAACTAATGTGCAAGTGCCTGCTGGAAAGGATATTGCAGGTATTGTATGTGGGCTAAATAATATATGATTTCTGCTACTGGATTGGTTTATTTCTACGTTTTCTAAGAAAGTTTACTTTGCAGGTAGATGAGACAATTAATGAAGAAGTGGAGGTGAGGGCACTTCCTTATGTACTGGCTCTGCATGCATTTTGTATTGTAGATCCAACACTGTGCGCCCCAGCATCTGATCCATCCCAGTTTGTTGTTACCCTCCAGCCATATCTTAAAAGCCAGGTAATTAACATTTTACTCTGCATTGTGTTCTGTCTGTTAAATCATGCATTATAAAGACCGATATCTAATGTCTAGTGCAATTTCGTTGCAATCACCTGGATGTATTTCTATGGAGCATGCTAGCATTGGTATGATTACTTGCATTATTGATGACAGGTTTCAAAAGCACGCATTGGTATTCTTGATGGCATTGCACTATTTGTGAAACATCCTGCTGAATTAGGGAAATAGAGGACATTGGGAGTATGTTGTTTTTTTAATGTAAATGGATTGTGGAACCATTTCCCATTCCTTTTATACTATATGACATTTACTTGCTATCCAAACAAAGTAAGTACTCTCTAGTTAGCTTTATCCTTTCCATAGTCAAAACTTATCTTTCCTAATGTTACCGCTATCTGATGTGGACCAAGAAGCTTTGGTGCCAATTGATATAGAACAAGCATGCTCTAATGTGTAATGGAATGGGGAAAATTTTTTGAAGAAAGATGTAATCTCCCTCAATGGGGTAAAGAAGAAAGGATTTAGGGAAAAAGAATAGAAGAAGGGAAGAACTTGAGAAGAAAACTAGGGAGCAAGAAAAATAGAGAACTTATTTTCATTAGTCACGTAACGAAACTTGTGTAAACCCTAATGCATGCTTCCCTATTTAGGAATAAATTTTAATTTTACGCAGCTATAAATAAAAAAATAAAATAAAATAAGAAAATTAAAACTAAATGTACACTATAAACATCAGTCAAGTTGGTCTCTATTTTGATCACTTAATTCTTATATTAAACTCCAATTTAAATAATTAAATGTATAAATCGTAAATATGCTAAAAATAAACTAAATTGACTACTCTATGCCTAAAATTAAATGCATCAGATATAGCATATAACTTGTGTTGCAATTTTTTTTTTTAATTATTCTCCCCAGCATGGAAGAAACTTGTCTTCATGCTTCTTTGACTTGCTTGGTGACTGATGATTAATCTAACATGTCAGGATGGCACTTCATTGATTGGACAACACTGCAGAAAACTCCTGAATTTCTCATAGGCTTTGAACTCTTCAAAATAACGGAAAATATATGAAATTCACTCTCACGTGATATTCTGAAAAATTTTCCACTTTCAAAGTGGATTCATCCTCTGGAGTGATCTATCTGTTACTTCAGATTTTATAAAATTCAATTTTTTTTTTGTTTGAATCTTCTACCATATACAAGCCTTTAATGATCTCAAGTTGGCCATCAGATAACTTCTTGTCGATATTGATCACTGTGATATTTGATGATGACCTCTTATGATCAAGTCCATGGGTACATCAGAATTACCCACAGTCAAATTTGTAGATCTATCAGAAGATATATAAGATAAATTATCTAAAAATTTAAGGGTGCATTGATCATTTGTATTCATTCTCAATGATGTGGGCATCTGACTAAATTGATTCACTTGCTTAATTAACTTGGCCGTTCTATTTGATAAGTTGTGCACTTGGATTTGTAAGGTTTGCAGGTGAGCATCAAACTCAAAACTGGTTTTCATAATTTTTCTTTCTTAAATTTGTAAAAAAGGGGGTTTCTAAAATTTTAGAAAATATGAGTTATTTTATAAAACATAAGGATTATTTTATGTTTTTTAAAAATTAAGGGGCCTTTTTCAGTTTTCAAAAAGAGGTTTTGCAAATTTAAAAGCTTGTGGGAGACTTACAATTTCATAAACTCAGGGCTGTTAATGTAAATTTCAGAAGGGGGACCGTCTGTGAGGAAAAACCAAGGATTGGACTTGTAAAAATATAAAAACCAGATTTTTTTTTTCAAAATGTAAAAAAGTCAAAAGGGACATGAATAAACAGAGCACAAAAGTACCTTCTATGGAAGTTGTTGTCCTCATTTTCACAAGGAAGATGGGCTTTAGAAAATCAAATCAACAACAATAGAGACTCAAGGAAGATGTGGTGGGCACCATGGCATTGTCGAAGGTGATCCCTTGCTGTTTGGAAAAGACAATATGTTGGTTCAAGAAGACGCTGTTTGGAAAAGACAATATGTTGGTTCAAGAAGATGCTGTGCAAACAATGCAAAGGGCAAGGGGAAGCGATTTATGGTGTCGTAGAATGATCAGATTTAAAGCAAATGGTGGAGGATGAAGTGCACTATGCCAAATTGATCTAATGAAAAGGTGGGGAAGGCTTTGGAAGAAAGAGATAGGGTAAAGAAGGGAAGGAAAGATTTTAGAAAATAGATGAAATTAGAGAAAAGAACAGAGGCCAATAAGAAAAGGATAATTGAATTCTCAATCCATTGGCAACTGAACTTGAAAATCCTAAACATGCCATCACATTGATAGAAAACTGATATCCAGAATAAAATCCTAATTTAACTGTGCATAACTAAAACCAAACTGATTTAGGAAGAAGTGTTGCATACCACATTGATGGAATGAGAAGGGATCTCACCATGGAAAAGAAAGGAAGAAAGGATTGGGAAAAATAGACAAAATTAAAAAAGGAATTGAAGATGAGAAGAGAAGGATAATTGAATTCTCAATTCATTAACAATCAAGGTATGAAAATTTTAACCCATGTTATCCTATTTATAGAAAACTAATACGTAGAATAAGACTCTAATTTAGCTGTGTATAAATAAAAAATTCGTATGTAAAATAAATAAAACAATAATTTAAATCATCCATCAAGTTGATTTATGTTTTGTGCATATATTAAATCCATAATAAACCAATTAAATGTCTAACATCCTAAATATGTATAAAATAAACTAAATCTTATTGATTGTTTTATAGCTAGAATAATTCTTCAATCCTGTCCTGCATCTGAGGATAGTTGTTGTGACAGTGGATAGGAGTAAGTAAAATGCATGAATGGCATTAGATGTGCATTGGTTCTTATCATTAGTGATTTCCAAATGGCACATGAATATGATGATGCAATGTGGTTCAGCAAGATGGGCTGGAGAGCTGAAGCATTTGGCAGAATAATGATGCTGATGGCAGATTATGGATTGTTAAAATCTAATACTAGGCTTATGGAATTGTGAAAATATAATACTGGCCTTTTGGCTTTGATTGAGGTCCAATCTGTGACTTTGTTACCAAAATGATGTAGAACAAAGAAACTCTAATGCAAACCTTGTATAGATTAAGAATGCTTTGATGTAGAATGAGATGGAGAAGACTTTGAAAGAAAGATGTAGACCCTTTTAATAGGGGAAAAAAAGAGAAGGATTTAGTGAAAATGAATAAAAGAAAATGCGAACTTGTGATGAAAAAAACAGGGAGCAATAAAAAAGGAACTTGTATTCAATAATCAAGTCAATGAAGTTTTGTGTAAACACTGATACATGCTATTCTATTTATGGAGGCGCATACGTAAAACAAATCATAATTTTATGCAGTTATAAATAGAATTCCTAAATAAAATAACAAAAATTAAATTAAATAGTTATTGTAAAGTTATAAACCATGCATAAAGTTGATCTATATTTTGATTACTTGATTCTAATATTTGATTTCAAATTAAATAATTAAATGTTGAAAAATCCTAAACATGCATGAAATAAATGGAATTCTATTGACTATTCTATGCCTAGAAATAAATGTATCAGATGTAGAGCATCTCTCTTATTGCATTCTTCATCACTATATTTTCTATAATAAAGGCTTTTCCTCATTTATCCTATATTCTCGACTGTCTGTATGCTATTTTTTCTTTATTCAATTCCTTTATTTTGTCTTACTCTACTTTTCCTCATTCATCATTTTATTGTCTTTTCTCTATTTGTATCTTCTTTACGTTTTCTTTCTTTTTATAATTTCTTTGACATTGAGCCAAACATGCCTAGGAGACTACTGGATGTATGAAATGATACTTGTTTGCGTATTTAGGAATAAAAAATTGGAGAGGACAATGCATAGAAATTCCTTTTTTAAGGAAGTCTCCATTTCTTGGAGGCATAAACAGTCTATCATACTGTTTGATAAAGCTAACACTGTCATTTTTAATTATTTATCAGTCAATTACTATATTTTGAATAGAGGAAAGAAAGAAGGCACTAACAAAAGGGAAAATTCAAGATAGGGGGGAAGCGAAAAATTTCACTCAATAGATAGAAAACCCCTTCAGGGCTTGTCCTTTTCAAGCATCTTAAAACACTTCTGATTGGGCTTGAATGATTTAAGTTCATTTTCATCACAGCCCTAATAAAACAGCTGCTTCCCAAGAATGAATTCCATTCAATATTGTTCTTCAGGCTATATTAACTGCAACACTATGTCATTGAGCTATATTAACTGCAACACTCTGCTTCCCAAGAATGAATTCCATTCAATATTGTTCTTCAGGCTATATTAACTGCAACACTATGTCATTGAGCTATA
>JAYJMB010015601.1:23733-93500 GCA_036873735.1 Pouteria campechiana
TTAACTGCAACACTATGTCATTGCCAATTTGGACTTCAGAAGCAACATGTCCTTGCTTAAACAGATACCTAAAACGATGCTTGGTTATATGCCAAATAGATAGATATCATGAAATTGGTAAACAAATGCTATGATTCAACTTAAACATGTGATTATATCCCAAACTTTTTGAATCTTTCTGATAATTATTACTATTAGCCAACCACTAGATACTTAACGTTGGCAAAACAGGTGATGTCAAACTCTTACTACTGTTTTCTGCAACTCTTCATCTAAAGGGCAGTTATGCAATAAAGATGCATTCACATTTTTTTTAATTGAAGCATCCAAAGCATTATAATGACACCTGAATGCTTGCTCCAACTTTTCTTAATTTGTAGGTGGACAATAGGGCGGTGGCGAAGTTGCTTGAGAGTATAATCTTTATAATTGATTCTGTTCTTCCATTGCTTCGAAAGCCGCCTTTAGGTGTTATTGAAGAACTCGAGCAAGACTTGAAACACATGATTGTTAGGCATTCTTTTCTAACTGTCGTTCATGCTTGTATTAGGTATCTTTTTTTTTCTCCAATTCTGTTATTTTGGATTTTTTATTGTGTTGATATTGATAAACTTTCTTGTAATTACTTACAATGAGATAGAGTTGAATTTCGTAAAGCACTAAGAATAATATGCTAGATTTCTGCTTCCACGCATTCTTATTTCTGACTTCTTCAACCCAAGATAGGATTTATAGTTGGATTAAGGCTAGCATTTTTATGTGATTAAATGAATTAATAATAGGAATCAGGAGAAGAACCCTACTAAATAGATTTTGGTCATGAAATTGAAATCTGATTTCAGTAGAAAATTCTGTAATTTCATATGCTTTGTTTTAACTTGCATGTTCTTGACTCAGCCTTATATGAGTTGTGAGTGTGACTATTAAAACTCCTAATGTTTCTGCAATTTTGACATTTTTAAGTGGTCCAAAATTGATAGCCATAGGAAAGATACGGTTATCAATTTTATGCAGATAACTGAAAATCTGTAGCCCTAGTCTTTCACAATTGAATATATTTGACCCATGTACTCCACAAAACCATCCTAGCATCAGTCTCTCCTAATTGCCTCGGGTTTTAGTCAACCCTAACCATAACACTATTTGTAAAACTTCAAACCTTTCCCTATTGTCCGTGTTCAGTTTGGGTTTAGTCCAGGTTCGCGTTGAACTTCATGTTACCTCTAAGTTTCACTTCAAACTTTTTATGATTCATATTTTATCTTAAGTAAAGCTTCAAATCATCAAACCCTAATAAATTAAACCAGCATGAAATATTCCAAAAACACAACAAATTTCCATGAACAATTTAATTTTAAAAAAATAAATTTGAAAAGTATTAAACAATATTCAAGAGCATTAAAGATGGACATCAAGACATAATAATGCAATAAATTTTCAAAATATCATGTCTAAGCATTAGCTTCATTTGCAAAAAGCAAATAAGGGATGCATATAGTAGATTCAGGTTGAGTTCAAGTTTTCATTGAACTCTAGCCCTATCTAAAACTCGGTCTGGTTGGGCAGGTTCAGGTTTAGCATGACACAAGTTGCACCCCTAAGATTAATAGTTCGAACATATATGGGTTTGTTATCAGTTGACTGATGTTTACTTGGATTTGTTAGATTTTCTTACCTCTTGTAGTGATGCTCTAATACGATTACTGTATGATATAGTATATGAATATGACATGGATTGTAGTGATCAAGAAATGTTAGATATTCTACCGTAATTATTTTATGTATTTTAATCATTTAAAAAAATGTTGTACTTTGCCAAAAACAATAGATATATGGCAGACAATCTACTTTGAGTTAAAAAGTCCCTGCCAAGGAAATGCATTACTCAAAAGTATGGGTAATTGAATGTTTTCGTTTTTTCAAAAGATGCAACAGTTGCTTTCTCAGTTGCATGGAACTAAAGTCTTGATAACCCAATTTCAGAATTCTGTGATTAAACTTTATTTTGTTAAGATTTCATCCGTTTGAGCGGTAGGCTCCTTGTCTACTTTCCAATCTTTTAGATTCAAAGTTTGATTTTGTTGACCAAAATTGTGAAGTATGAATAAATCAATTGAAATCTTAGCTGTCACTATTTTATGATAGTCATATCATCTGATTTCTATTAATGCGGTGGTTAGTCCTGTTGGCTATTTGGTTTTTAGGTGTACTTACATCCATATTGTGGTCTTTACTTGTAATAGCTGTACATGAATGACTTGTAATAGGAGAATCGATGCTGCTATTGTCAAAGTAAATGAACTAGTTGATGAAGTATTACAAGAGTGGGGTCTGTAACTGAGCACTTTGTTTGCAATGTTTTATTATTGTAAATGTGTCTGCAATTTGAGACAGCTTGATGGATGAAATGCCTTTTTATTACAGTAAGTCTTGCATCAGTACCATCAACCCTACATGACAATGAGCTCATTGTTCCTCAATAGCTGAATATTCAGCCATTCAACTGCAGATCAACATGGCTCTAGGTCGGATACATGTCCTATGATTTGCTTGCTCGACACAGTAACTGCTACTAAAGAGAAAAATGTTGATTTAATGTTACGGATTGAGAATATGAGCCTCAAATGTGTTTCCACTATTGATAATGATTTGTATTGGGGACCAATAATATCTTGAATTCTCGGACTGTTATCTCATACCAGTGTGGCCTTTACATCAAATACCACATCATACATCTTATGTTCTTTACGTTATCTATCAATTCAAGTAATGAATTTTATTCAGGTGCCATGAAATTTTCAGTGGAAATCTGGTCTCTAGGTCAAGAACCATGCTATGCACATTATACACTTCTATCTCTTTATATCAATGTTTAGAAAACTGGACTGGAGGTTGAATTATTTGAGTGTTCGGTTTTGGTTCTAACCGGTTCAACCTGTAGAGTGAACTGGTTTGAACCTTGACGTCAACATGATATAATTATGCTATAATAATTATATCATTTATTTAAATTTTTATAATAATAATAATAATAATAAATGTTTTAAATTTTTCAAAAATATATGTTATCTAAAATATATAATAAATAATCTAATATAAATATAAATAAATAATATATGATCAAATTCATCAAAAATTTAAAATAGTGTAAGTTATCTACATTCTACAAATGGCTTGCATTCTTTATTATTATTATTATTAGTAGTAGTAGTACTGCTACTACTATTTATGCATCAGATCATGAATGCAAGCCATTGCTGCATAGTCCACATGAACTTCATCAAAATCTTAATTAGATTTGCACTACAGTAAGACAGAAATCCCTATGCAAGGTGAAAAATAGAAAAGAATCTTGTGGTTTGATTTGAATGGGAATGGATGGCATGTGTTTTATATATAAAGCAATTGATCTGCATCGTCTCATCTACGCTTCCCGAGGTCAATATTATTGTTAGTCGGATTGAAAGGAAGATAGGCTTATAATATTTCATTTTAATACTAGCCCACATACATATGTCATGCATGCCACAAACAGCCGCAATAAAAATCATGCGCTGGACACGCGGGTGCGTAGAACAGGCAGGAGTGAATTTCTTTTTTTTTTCTCTTCTTTTCTTTTTTTTTTTTTAAAAAACCAGTGGACCAACGGTCCACGGTTCATCGGTTGAACCGTCCGGTTCCTACGGTTTAAGCAAAGGACTGTAAACTGGGCACAATCGGACCGGTGCCTTGACCGGTTCCCAGTTCAACTAGTCGAACTGCTGGTCCGGTCTGGTTTTCTAAACACTGCTTTATATATTTATTGATTTGAATAATTCACTGTTGGTGTTAACCTGACTAATTTATTACTGTTTGATCTCAAACTCAAAAAAGAGAGCACACTGCCTACACATTGTTGATCTCTGAATAGTATCAATTTGAAAAATGAATCAAGTTAATTCCTGTTTATTTATCAAGTCTATGCTTTAGTTATCTTTCCATTATTTGTATAACACAGCACTGGTGTTCACTTGTCTTCTTAAAAGTTAAGAGGGTGCTCACTTATCCTTTCTTTGATGCATGCACCATGCTTAAATTCTCAGATCCGTCTTGACATATCTGCAATTGATCTGCTTTCCCCCTATGGTATGTGTTGGGATGCTAGATAGTTTCAAAAAAAAATGAAGCTGTTTATCATACATTGTCTACCACAAAATGACGAAATACTTTTATATTATTGATCTTCTGCGTGGGATTTAGCATACATCTTAATATTGCAAGCCTGGCAACTTTTGGGGCTTTACATCAACTATCAACTGATGTTATTTCCTATTTTTCAATCTAAGGTGTCTTTGTTCACTATGCAAAATTGCTGGAAAGGGTGCAACATTAGTTGAGTATCTCATTCAAGTTTTCTTCAAGCGATTGGATGGCCTTGGAGCAGAACACAAGCAGGTTTTGAAGTTTACTTAACATTGTATTGTGTTTGGTTAATATGTTGCAAAATGGTTGTCCTTTCTATTTATTTATTTTGAGAAGCTTTATCTTTCCCTTACTGTGGTCTTTTGAACTTCATTTAAAGTTTCTATGATTAACATCTTGCAAGATATTAGTTTGAGACATTTTTTCCTCCACTATGGTCTTACTTTAATCTTCATGTATTTTCATCATCATCTTTGAGGCCTTGTGCCATATTTAACAAGCTCAGATGATTGCGAGCCTGATCGGTTTAGGAAGGCTCAAGCTTGAGCTCAAAGTTTATAATCATGTCCGGAGGTCATTCCATAAATTTCATCTGATCGGGAAAAAAGCCAATCAATATTCAGGAAGTCTCAGCTTTTCTTACTTGGTCTAGGCTTATCAGGAAGCTTGGTTCAAGGTTGAGCTCGGTTATTTTTGTGTATACAATTATGATTAATATGTGCTATTACATACTGTTAGTTATGATGTCTAGGCTAGAAGTTATATAACATAGTATATGAACAAACCAACCTACGGTGGCTCCACTCAGCTTGACCATGACCTGCACTTGTTATTTAGATATTTTAGATATTTAATTATTTTTGGAGATTTGATGTATGCCTAAGTGATCGATACATGGATCAACTTGGTGGATGGTTTGGATTATAATTATTTGGACTTTTTGCATTTGTCTCCCCATCTTTTTGCAAATTTCCCTCATAGCTATTGATTTTGCAAAAATATCCTTATAAACTATGTTTACAAAAACACCATTGCCATTAATGGTCGTCAAGATTTCTGATGGAAGTCAAAATTTCAACTTTGATCAGATTTTGTGGTCCATTTTGAAATGTTCAGGGCCATGTGATAGTATCCTTAGATCGTGCCCTACATAATCTTGATGGCCAATGAGTTAAATGATGGAGATAGACCCCATAAATTTGAGATCTATTAGATAAATTAAAAATCCCTTATACATCAATTCTTCAATTTTTGGGACCCATTTTGATCATCTGACCCACTAGCTATCAAGATTAGGTGGTGCATGATCTAAAGATACCATGATATGGCCCTAATCATATTTAGGTGGGCCACAAAATCCGGTCAAACTTGGTTAATTAAAAGTTTGACTAGTCAAACTTTGACTTCCATAAAAGAATCTCAACGACTGTTAACAACAAGGGTGGTTTTGCAAAAAAAGTTTATAAGTGGGGATGCATTTGCAAAATAAATAGTTATGGGGGGGATTGTAAAATCGTAAAAAAGATGGGGAGGTAAACATAGAAAAAGGGTTTTATATGTGTAGTACATTTCAGTTTTCTTTTGTTCTATAAATAAGGTACATTGGATTAGGGTTTGATCAGTGTTTGCTATCTCAAAATTTTCGAGTGAAATTTCGCAGAAATTTTCGATTAAACATGCTTGCGAAATGCTTTTGCTATTGAATAGTGCCATTTATTTGAGTTAGGCAAAAATCTCAAAAAAATGGCGAAATTTCACCGAAACGGAGAGATCTCACTAAAATTTTGTCGAAATAGTGACGAGAAATTGGGAATAAAAGGGAAAACCCTAGCAACGGCCCTAGTGTTTTTCGAAACTCACTTTTGCCTCCCAAATACACATTTTCGAAACCCTTAATGATGATTTTGCAAGCAAACAACAACATCTAGGCAGTTGATTAGGAGTTTGGACGCTTGCAGCTATGGTATTCTCTTCCATTTTGGGGAGTTTTGAACTTACATGGATTTTTCAGCTTCAAAATCTCAAATGGAAGTTTCAAAACGGGTTTTCGTGGCGAGTCTCTCATTTGGGTTTTTAATCACTGATTTTCACTCAAATCAGGTTTGTTCTTAATCACTAATCATGATTTATTATCTTATTTTAGCATTTTATTAATAAATTTTCTATCATATGAATTAAAATGGATTGTAAATTGGATTTTCTATTTAGAAAACTTCTAAACATATGAGAAATGAATTTTTTAAAAATTATTTAATAATAATATAAATATTATTTAACAATAATAAGAATCAGTATTTTAAAAACCGGATTGGGCCTACCAATTTGATCGTGGACAGGAAGGGCAGCGGTTCGGCCCAAGCCTGATTCCTTCATTTGAGCAAAAACATTTGACTCGTTTGGGCCCGGGCGGTTAGACAGTGCGGTCTGGCCCAACCGCGGCCCAGTTCAAGTATTTTTTTTAGAAAAAGAAGAAAACTCTCTTGCTTGCACAATCTTGCCCCTCCCCAAAAGCCGAAACCCTATTTCCCTTCTCGACTTCTCCCTCGTACCTCCTATTCTCCCTTTCGGCTCTGGGTATTTGGCCTTCCCACACACGGGCACCCTTGGTCCCTCCCATTCTCCCTTCTAGCACTGGGTATTCGGCCTTCACACGCACAGGCACCCACTTGTCAGCTGCTCGCCTGCTCCTCTCTCTCCGGCAGCCACCAAATGGCCATTGGTCGGCTCTTTCAACTGTGTTCGCCCTCCTTGCTCCCGTTGACCCGCCCTTCTTGCTACCCCTATTCCTGTTGATCGGTCGCCAGCTTCAACCGATCGGTCACCAGGCTCAGCCCTTGCCCCTTACACCGCCGATCAATCTCACACCCCCTGCTCGGTTGTTTCTCTTCATTTGGCAGCCACCACACTACTGTTTGGTCGTCCCTTCAGCCATAGTCACCCTTTCTTTGTTCCCGTCAACCGCCACACCGCCAATAAGACGCCTGCTTTCGCCCTCCCCTTTTAGCCGCAGTCACTCTTACCTCTATTCTCATTGCCACACTGTCAATTAAGCCTACCTAAAGGATTGAATAAATTACAGGGCTTTCTCTTAAATCCTTGTCTATACGCGGGTTGGATGAAGTGTTAGATTAGTAGGCCTGAGATTGAATCCTGGTCATCTGATCGTAGGATTGGCAATCAAATGGATGGATGAGGTATTATTCATTAGCCTGATTTCAAGGCAAAATTCCACCGTTGCCATCATCCTCTAGGTGCGTTAATATTTGATGCTCCATACTTTGGAATGCCTAATACATCTGTTGCTCCATACATTTGGATGGTCTGATTCATGCATTGGAAAGCTTCCACATGCGTTTCCTGGATACTAAAAAGTGGTTTAAATGGTTTTAAAAAATGGAACATTCAACGGAATCACAGATTTTTAATTATTTTTAAACATTTATAATATTTATATAATTAGTTATATTTTTAAAAAATTTAAAAATATTTATTACACCATAAACATGTCATGTCAATGTCACGGTTCCAAACGATTTGAACCAACGGTTGAAACGGTCAGACCTGAATTGGACATAAAAACGGTTCATGTCACGTTTCTGTTCTGATAACATTGATAAAAATTAATTAATTATGTTGTTTCTTGTCATATTTATAGAGTTAGCTTTTAACATATGCATTTATATTTTTGTATATTATGAAAATAAATAATGTATCTAGTGTTTTTTAAAAATCATAATATTAAAATTGGCATAGAAAATTTAATAAAATTACTAATAAAATTATATGTATAATTAGAATTATAAATTTATGCATAAACTTTTTAAATATAAAAAGGGTTGGTGCCTTTCTTGTTAATTATTCTATAGCATTATTGTTTTTATTTATCATGATTTATTATGAAGTCTTATGGAAGATTTTCTACATTTTTTTATTTTTTTTATTTTCACAAAATAGTTCAGGGAAATTTTCGAAAATTTCTTTGAAATTAGAGAAATTTTCTCCTTTAAGGCTTAGCGAAACTACCAACACTGGTTTTGACAATATTAATCATTTGAGAAAAAGTGCTTTTTTAATTCCTGCTTGTTAATTCTATCTAATCATCCCTAGATTTGTCTATTTTTCTCTCCTTTCTTTGTTTCTCATTCCTTTGAGAGGATCCTTTCTTTTTCTTCTAATTTCTTTTCCATTTTCTGCTTCATCAGGTTGTTGTTAGTTTGTGCATGATTTGGTTCTATGATACACTTTTGTGGCTTTATTTGGCTATTATTTCTAAATTGGTTTCTATACTGTTTTCAGCTTAACCACAGTTCTCCTATTTTCCTTCATTATTGTATGATATGCGGTGATTTATATTTAACATGATATTATTTGTTTTGAATGTTTATTTATATTATTATAATTTATGCTGGAGTTTCATTGAGAAATTCAAACCTTTTCCCCATTTTCCTAATTTGTCTATATTTTAGCAATAAAGGAAATACTAGCGATATATCTTCGTGATAAAAGTGATTTAACTGTAAGTTGCAGTAGTAACAGATCCTCAATTAGCGGTGTGGTGAAACTGGTCAGGAAAGACTAATCAGTGAGCAATGAATGACAGTGTCAGGGGTAAAAGTCGCATGAGGCTGTGTTTATGCACTTGACCCTGAACTAGTTTTTGATTTCTCTTCACACTTTCTATCTGTATTCCATATAGTGCTTTTCTTCTGTCTTCTGAGTTAACATTCCTTCTACATAATAATTTGGGTTTTGATGATTTATTCAATGAGTATCTTTCAATTTAGGTCATTCTAGTTAAAACCGTAAATTGTTACCTTGGTTTCTTGACCTGTGAAACTGGTGGGGCTTGTGTAGATTTTCATGCCTTCATTTCGCGGGATATTTCACCATGTTTCTTTGTCAATTGCTTGCGTCATGAGCTAGTCAGTTTTTGATTTGCATGTTTCTGAGTAACAATCTTTTTGACCATAGTTTTATAGAGTGGCATGCACTTCTCTACACTGTAATATGTCTCAAAAAAGCAAGAAAAAAAATGCCTTCATTTTGGTCAAAGATTGCAGAATTCATGTGCTTTGTTTCTGTTTTTTGCTGCCACTCCTAGGCTGAACCTCTCTTTGTCAAATTTCAGCAAGCTGGGAGGTCTCTTTTCTGTCTTGGACTTCTCATACGCTATGGCAACGAGTTGATGGTCACCTCTGGTAATCAAAATTTACATGCTCTCAGGAGCGTCTCATTGCTTAAAAAGTATCTTCTTGATGAAGATTTTGGCGTAAAGGTCCGATCTTTGCAGGTACTGCTGCTAATATTTTCAGTCCTGGAAGAAATGCATTGAATTCAAACTTCTCTTTTGTTTATATTGTTCTATTTGTTCCTATAGGCACTTGGCTTTGTCTTAATTGCAAGGCCAGAATACATGTTGGAAAAAGATATAGGAAAAATATTGGAGGCTGCTTTATCTTCTGATTGTGATGCTCGTCTCAAGGTAAAATTTGTAATTATGATGTGTGGACTGTGGAATTGTATTTTGATACCAGTCCTGAGTTTTCATCTCTTAACAGATGCAATCACTGCAAAACCTTTATGAGTATCTTCTGGACACGGAAAGCCAAATGGGAACTGACAATGCCAGTGACAATGCTGTAAACAATTATCCTGAAGGAGCTGTACATAGAGTACCTGTTGCTGCTGGTGCAGGTGACACGAACATCTGCGGGGGAATAATCCAATTGTATTGGAATAATATTTTAGCAAGATGCCTCGATGTAGCTGACCAAGTCCGTCAGTCTGCTCTTAAGGTAAGCTTCTGTCGTGGATAACTGATGGGTTGCTCAATTAATGTCTAAAAGTTCTGGGATTGATGCTGTTCTGCGGCTCTCTGCTTTCTTCATTTCTTGTATTTTTTTTTTCTATTGCAGATTGTGGAGGTTGTTCTACGTCAGGGTCTGGTTCATCCAATCACAGCAGTACCATATCTTATAGCACTTGAAATTGATCCTCAAGAAGTCAATTCAAAATTGGCACATCACTTGCTGATGAACATGAATGATAAGTATGCAAATATGTATATGTTTCTTTATCCTTGCTATAACCAAGGAATATCTGTTAATAACAATTTATGAAAGATATTTGCAGGTATCCTGCTTTCTTTGAAAGCCGGCTAGGTGATGGCCTTCAAATGTCATTTAGTTTCATCCAGTCCCTGGGGATTGAATTATCCAACCATAAGAAGCCTGGAAATGTGAAAGGGAAATCAGATAACAGCGTCTTTGCATACTCAAGGCTTGGGATTTCTCGAATCTACAGGCTTATCCGGGGAAATCGCAACTCAAGAAACAAGTTCATGTCTTCTGTCATACGTAAATTTGATTCAGGAAGCTTGAGCCAGCCATCAATTCCTTTCCTTGTGTAAGCGTTAACAAATCTCTCAAAGTTCTATTCAGTATTGCTTCAGCATGTGTGATGAAAGTTCCTTTTATTTACAGATACTGCACTGAAGTCCTTGCTTCCTTGCCATTTACATTACCTGATGAACCTCTCTACTTGATCTACACAATAAATCGGGTCATACAAGTCAGGGCTGGTCCACTGGAATCCGAAATGAAAGCCTTCAGTTCCCACTACACACAATGTGAAACAGCAAAAGTTACTCAAGAAAATGGGGTGATTCAGGGCATTATACCGCACAATGTTTGTGATGGCAATGATACCGAGGCTGTAAAGATGAATGATATGAACTCAACTGATTCTAGTTGCATTTCCAATGATCTGCAAAAATTTCAGGTGATCTTGATTCTGCTCAGCCACATATTTTCTTTGCACAAACTGGCTTGCTTTCTTAGCTTTCTAGTAGCGACCACCATGGCCTTGTCCCATTGATCAGGAGTTAGCATTCTCTCTGATGTTATGAACAATGATTTGATTTGTAAAAGAATATAAGACATGGTGATCTAGTATCTGACCATGTTTGGGTGTAATCTGCTGATCCATCCTCCAGGAAAAATAGACAAGTATAGTATTTGTCCTGGCCATTAGTTCTGATGACATGGTTCCTGTTATCAGTGTGGAAAAGTTTGAGGTGCGAGACTTTCTTGTCAACTTCCCATAGGACCTCTTGTTGATCATAAACCCCAGTTGATACCATGAAACCATAATTGGGCATGGTAGCGTAAGAACCAAGTTCTTTTGATGGATTAATCATCCATTATATTGATAACACACAGAGTTAATGGTATTTCATAATGGATGGATTAAGCAGAAGCTTGTAGACCATCAAAAAAGGTTATTTGTTATTCGATCAATATATTGACATGAGAAGTCTAATGGGAGGGATACTGGAAACGCCAATCCATTAAACAAGACCTATATTAAAATCAACTAGAACAAAATGGTAGCCAAAAGGAATTGCTTAATACTTCGTAGACTTGATGAGTCCTTTAGATGGTCTAATATTCAGTAGCCAAACATCTTCTCTAGGTTATTGAAGATGTTCTTTGAAAACCAGTTTGGTTTCCCAAGAGACTTACATATTCAGGCCCATTACATTTTTGTGACCATGCTGATATTTTTCTTTCTAATGGCACATTTGCAAATATACCTACATAGGTACACTGAAAGTGCAGATATACTTGCACAGTTTGAAAGATTAAAAATAACCTATATGAAATTTAAATTAATTGCAAATATACCTATGCCATCAGAGTTCTCCCTTAGATGGCTTTTATATGGATGTTTGTGGTTTTCTAAAATCTGAAATTACCCTTCTCCTACTTGAAAGTATCCACTGTCTGTGCTACATCTCTGTCTTCTCATCATCAGACCCATCCCTGCAATCAGTGGCTATCCTTGTGCAACAACTATCCCGCAGTCTGCATTGCAGTCAATTTCATAGCTTTGAATGGCATTTTTGCAGCATTATAATTGTTGATGGTTGAGATCTATGGAAGATGGGACCACACTCCTGAATGGCCGAAGAGCATGTCTGGACTCTGGGTGTTGCGGACCTTGGCATGCCCACTTTGATGCCTAACTAATGATTCCTAGAGATGGGAGGAAGAAGGAAAGAGTGCAGAGTGTAGAGAGCAGGAAGGATCATAAGTCCGTGGATATTAGGTTTTGATGCTTGGGTTTATGCAATGTAAATCCTTCTGTGATGGACCTAATGGTCCTAATCTTGTAGCACATTGGTCCTTTTCTCATGCCTGCTGCCACCTGCTGCTTCTAGATCCATCTATGCGTCGGGCTAGGGCAACACTAAGAGTCATATTCATAGATTGGAGTATTGGACTAGAGCTGCAGCTGAGCCTACTCTGGGCTGGGTCCTGATATATAACAGTAATTATCGTCTGTCCTTGTGTAGTGGTAATCCTTACACTCCAAGTGCAGTGCTTTAGCATTTCTCGCCAGCTTCATAGTGGCCATCCGGATGCTGCCAACCCAAGAGGCTCCTTGCCTCTGAAGCCTTTTGTGTTGATTAAAAGGTCTTTGCAGGAGAACCTACATAGCCCATAATGCTGTCTGGATGCCCTTTTGCTAATAAGATCCATGAGAAAACAGGTCTTTGTAGGAGAACATATATAGCCCATAATACCGTCTGGATTCCCTTTTGCTGATAAGATCCATGAGAAAACACGTCTTTGCAGGAGAACCTATATAGCCCATAATACTGTCTGAATGCCCTTTTGCTGATAAGATCCATGAGAAAACAGATGCCTCAAGAGATCCATGCATGGCCTGATTGGAGGATGAACAGATGCCATTGCTGAAGAAGAATGGAAATGAAGATTGCAGCATGGTTAGTGATGAATAGAAAATTAGAGAGTGGTGCGGATTGAATGACCAAGCCTACACCATTGTGATTGGAAAAGGAGAAAAAGGACGGGCCGTGCAGATTCTCTTTAGACTGGTTGATTAGTGGGAAGGAAACAGTGGTTTGGGAATCTTGGAAGCTTTGGGGTTTTTCCTTGGCTGAACTGTACTTTTAAGTTTAAACTATGCAGGTGAAATGGATGTAGGGCTTCTAACAAGAGTTGATTTGGTTGATCTAAAGTTTATGTTGATTCCTAATGGTTGTGGTCTATTATCTTGCATATGTCTAGCTGGATGGCAAACACATGATTAAGAGTACAAAGGAGTCTCAGAAACTGGCTCAGCATAGTGCCTGGCAGTCTAGTTGATGGAAAGTTTGTGAAAGGAAGTTGACTGCCATTGAACTCCTGATGCTCCTTTACCATCATGAAGATAAAAGTTGAAATGGAGAAAGAAGAGAGACTGATCATGTGCATTGCATCCATGGCAGTGATCCCAACATAGTTTTGTCTATACAACTGTAAAGCTGAACTTCCAAGCTGACTATTCCCTCCTGCCAATTAGTGTCAGCGGCCATCCACCCAACGCCCTGTGTTCTCCCCAATCTCAGAAAGCACTAATTTATGGCCAATCCTACAAGCCTTGCCGAAAGCTAAGCTCCTCCAATGTTCTAGTGGTATTTTAGGCATTTTGAAAAATATCTAACAACTGTTCCATCAAAGTTTTAATGGAATATGACAGACTTTGATGACATAGGTATAACATCAAATAGTCTAAAATTTTAAATATCTGATATGTAGGCTTTTTGCTATTTTCCAAACACTGTAGCCTTGTCTAGTTTCTGTTGTTCTTTTCTGCAGCATTCTATCAAGTATGTTGTATTCTTTACTGTATTTTACTTGTTAATTCATACATCCATATCTGTTCAGGAGGCTTGTCATGCTGCAATATCTTTACAGCTTCTATTGAAGCTGAAGAGACACTTGAAAATTGTCTATAGCTTTAATGATGCACGTTGTCAGGTATGTATTCTGACTACATTCTGATTTTTTTGACTGTCATAACCATCTGAACAGACGTAGGTCATATAGGTTTATGTGATTTTCCTAATGAACTGTTATTTTTGTTTCTGGTTGTAGGCTTTCTCACCAAATGAGCCTGTAAAGCCTGGAGATACCCTTTCTAGGCAAAGCATTCCCCTTAACATCAATGAGACCCCAATTGTTTTGCCCACTTCATACAAAGAAATGATTGAGAAGTACCAGGTGTGTTACTCAAACATTAATTTCTTCATTTTGCTTTGGCATTGAACTGTACTGAAGCAAAGTTGAACATTTCTATCATTAATTTGCTATAAAAGACTGGTCTTGACAAAAAACCAATATTCTGACAAAGGTAGCTTGCTGCCAGCATTTATTTTTTGTGGTCTTTTTTTAAGGATAATGCCATAAGCCATGAATTTTGCTATTGATGATGGTGCTACCAGTTTGGTTGATTAAGAGGAATTCTTATGGTGCAATGCTAAGAGTTATCACTGGATTGTGGTTATTTGTTCTTCATTATCTTGATGGATGAATGGCAAGACTACAATAAATGAGATGATATAGGGTGGGCTTAGATGGTTTGACCATGCAAAATGGCTGCAAGAATTGCACTGATCCAAAATTGATTTTAGCTGAATGAAGGCTCTAAACCAAAAATTTTGGTATGGATGAAAGGCAAGATTATGACAAGTAAGAAAAGCATTAAGGTTTATGATGTGGCACAACAAGAAGAAGACTTTGGAAGCAAGAGCAAAAGTCCTCTCAGTAGGGGAAGGAAGGGAAGAGAGGAGAGAAGAATAGAAGAATTGGGGATTTAGAGAGAAGTGAAAGAATAATAGAGATTTGGTAGAACTTGAATGCAATGGCACTTAATCAATCATCAAAGTGTCTTTTGCATGAACCTTGTCTCCCTATTTATTAGAGATATTTCTAAGCCTAGTCCTAACATGTTGAGGATTGTGTATTCCAATCTTACCTTACTGAAAATAAAAAGGGGTAAAGAGCAAATCCTACTACAACTAGGATAAGACCCTAAACCAAGAAACTCTAAATAAAAAATAATCTAAACTAATCTAAACCAATCCCAAATAAAGCTTCCCTAAAATATGCAATAACAAATCAATCCTAAATCTTATGCCAGGTGCCAGGTGCCAGTGCCAAAATTCTCACTTGTTAAGAGATAGATTCCGTAGAAGCAGTTCTAATGTTAACCTTACCATATGTGCTTGCTAATGAGTTACCATTCTTGTGACATGATCTGTATGATATAATACCATATTGAAAAATGCCAGTGACACATTGTGGGTAAGCGTATTTCCAACGTCACTTTGATCAAGGATGTGAAACTGTTTGATAAATGACTGTCAAATGGATGTTTAAGAGTTAAATAGTGGCAAGGTCTAATGTCAAAAAGAAACTGAGTGGTCATTGCCATTTTTGGTGTGCTAGGCTACACAGTTGATTCATCAGACTAGATGGTTTAGGTTTCTGTGAAACCATGCTATGCATGTAGTTGAAGATAATCTCCAAGCACAGGGGCTAAGGACGCTGAGTCACTTGCCCATCATCCAGAACCTCAGCAATGGCATAACCCTGCTCGTGCTCTTGGTGTCGATGAGGTTTAGTTCAGATTTAACCTTTTTTTCTTGTGAATAATTACTTCTAGACATGCTCCTAGTTGTACCCTTGGCTCAAGCTTAAACTTGCAAGTTGAGGTTGAGGTCAAAATTCAAGCTTGTTTGCAAACTGTCTTAGCTAGTGCTGGATTATATTTAGCTCAGCTTGAGAAGGCATGATAGGTAGCTTCACTTAAAAACAAACCAAACATGCTTGGCCAGGGGTCACCCTAGTTCATGATTGAGCTTTTAGCTTAATTCAAGTCTCGCAATCCAAAGTTGAGACTGGTTATTTCAAAATTCTGACCAAGTTTGGCAAGCTTGGCTTGAACAAAGTGCAATCTGAGTCTAGCAAGGCATTCTGAGCTTGATCCATGCTGGAGTTTGGTAGGTCTCAGTTCAGCACAGCTTATTGTACATGTACATTTATTCGTCAGCTTATTAAGTGGTGTTAGACTAACACCATATAGATGGTATTTGAGGAGGAAACCCAATTGTGGTAGCATTCATTGTGTTCTCTTATAGTATGTACTGTCCCTAAGCTTTCAAAGATTTGATTTGTTCCGTCCATTTGACCATTATTGGAAGGGTTGATCAAACCATGAGGCAACCCGTCACTGAAACATACAGGTATAGTGAAAACGGAGGAGAAATTTTCTCCCAATTCTTTTTATGGTTTTTGCTAGTGAATTGATTATTGTGTTTAAGATTAGCTTAGTTACTTTTAAGTGAATTAGGTTTTGACTTCTAAGGCTTTTTTCTCACGTGAATTTTCTTTAAGATATGAATTGTGTTGAATTTAATAGAGATCTAAAGCATTTGCCATAAATATATAAACTTTAATATGTATATAATATCTTAATTAAATATATGCATTACATAGTTTGAGAATTGCACCAGTGGGTAGCAAGCTTTTCCTACTGAGCAAACATATAGGAAGGCCAAAAGAAACATCTATGAGGTGGAATAGAATTCTGGTGACTCACCTTGGGTGGGTAATGCACATTCAAAAGCTATTGCCTGTTTCTCTGGTTTCATATGAGCTGGGAAATGTTCTTTTAAAATCACATTTTGGTTGAAAGGTATATTTCTTGATGAAAAAGAGAAATGACAGAAATCAAATTTGCATGCAACTTGTTTGCAGGTTCTTAATACATAATTAAGGGATTTTTTTCATG
This sequence comes from Pouteria campechiana, assembly GCA_036873735.1. NCBI lineage: Eukaryota > Viridiplantae > Streptophyta > Magnoliopsida > Ericales > Sapotaceae > Pouteria > Pouteria campechiana. Next base: position 40,558 of record JAYJMB010015601.1, read on the forward strand.
GTTTTTTTGTTTCAATTGCACTCACTGAAATTATTGGCCATTGTAGGAGTTCAAGGCATCCCTGAAGGATGACACGGTAGATTATGCTGTTTACACAGCTAACATAAAAAGGAAGCGTCCACCTGCTAGAAGTTCGAGAGGTGGGAAATCTGCCCGTGAAACAGGTGATGATGAAGAGGATGACTATGAAGATGGCAATTGGAACCCTGCATACCAGAGGCCTAATGGCAGTGGACTGAGAACCAATGGTGGCAGCAGGAGAAGCCGGCAACGGTTATAACTAAAACAAATATAGCTAACCTGTACATTATCTCTGTAGTTGTAGGGAAGTAGGGGGGAAATGAAATTGGGAAATATAGTTGAAAAGGGAAAATAGGAAAATAGTTCTTTAGTGGAGCTATGTCCGTTTTGTATTGTATGTAGCGCATGGTGTTGCCTTCATTGAAATAATATTCAGTTCCCTTCTCTAATGAAATCCATTTTCATCGCATTGAGATGCCCGTGTATACAAATGTTCTTTAGGTTTACCATTTGTCATAGGCTATGTTAGTATAAGATGTATAGTTAAGGCCTGTTTGTTTTAACCTCTTAAGCATTCAAATCAAAGGAAAATTATTTCTATTCAGCATTGTGGTTTCATTTTTCCTCTCTTCCTCATCTCTACTGTAGTCCTCAATGAAAAGACTGTTGAACAAGGGTCAAGAAGTGCGTATTTCATATTCAGAAATAAGATTCCAGTCGCAATGACAGTCACACACCAAACACGTGGTGCTGTACTCATTAATAAGGAAAGAACAGGAAGGATGGCCAGAAAAAGGGTTAAAAATAAGTGAGAAAAACTTCCCATTCTCACTTTCAGGCATGTTTGGTGGCAAATAGGTGGAAAACAAATTGAAATTATCCCCACCTGCCACGATAAGTTTTTTGATGCCTATAGCCTAAGGCTGGTCTTTCAACTTTACCATCCTCATTCCGTTGGGATAAAAATAATTTTGTTTATGCTTGGTCACCGAACCTTTACTTTTGCCAAAGGCGAAACTGAATAATCGGAGTTGGGTGTCGAGGACTAATGAAGAATCGGGGAAGGTATGTCGTAGGTAGCTATTTTGTAGATTCTGGATGCTGGAATTCAACTGCAAGGCCTCATTTTGCTGTACTAGAGGTTGGCCTGTCGTTGTTCATTGGAGTGAAAAGTTGTCGGTCATTGGAAATCTAACATTTCTCCTCTGCAAAATTCTCTTTGAATCTCGAGTAGGTGGTGGGTGACAGTAGATTTAATGTGAAGAATACTTCTTCTGCCGTTATTTTAATTCATACTGCATTCTACCTATTTAGTAATAAAATGGTGTTTATGGGACAGATTTGAAGGGAAAACTTAACTGTTCCACAGGAAACCAAAGCCGCTAATTAACCAACGTGTGTATCCTTTAAAGACACGTGCTGGAAGTTGAGCAGCAACCCATATCTATCCATTATAAGTCTGGTTAATAAGTTCTGTAACAAGATCATATCCGTAAGTATTATAGTATTATATATATTATTGTAAAATAATGTAATTATTAACAATTTATATTGACTACACGACTTTAAAAAAAAACTAAGACTATTTTTTTCTTGCTGAAGCCTACAAAGCTGTTTTATTATACAAAATTTTATAATTTTAAGTTAAAATTATATTTTATATTAAATTTATTGACTTAAAAATTAAAAAATTCATTTATAATTATACAAATTTATTAGATTTATCAATTATCAAAGTTTTAAAAGAATTATATGAGGGCTTTTTTTTAACTTTTATAATTGATAAAGCTAACAAAAATTGTATAATTTTAAATGAAAACTGTTTTTAAAAATTTTAAATCTATAAAGCTAAGAAAGTTAATAAATTTAATATAAAATATAATTTTAACTTAATTATGAAATTTTGTACAATAAAATAGTTGTATCGGCTTCACCAAGAAAAAATAAAGGTTTTAGTTTTTTAACTTATTTAGTCAATATAAAGTGCAAATGTTTATATTATTTTATAAATATAATATGTATACATTTATAAGTAAAGATAACATCAACAGATTTTATTACAAAATGAAATATGTTAACCTCAGTTATACATTAGATGGACAGAATTGAGTTTTCATTGCGCTTCGCTGCAAGGGACTTCAAAGGCAATTCCATGTCATCATTGAGTTACAGAATTCATGTTCCCAAGCAACAGAAAGCTCTTTCGCTTTCTATCTTTGTCCATGTAAATATCCCTATAGCCTAGCTATAGGTCAGAACGCCACCAACAGAAGTTGGGATTGTGCGGGTTCGCAAAAATTATCTAGATAAATGCTTAGTTGTGTAATGGGAAGGTGTTAGACACCCATCATACCTTGAATTGGTCACTGGACAAGGTGCTTGATATATAACCTGAATGAGATAAAATACTGATTTGTCTTCTCAGTGGCAAATTACCATTGAGGTGTTTTATCAACATAGAATATGCCAAACTCGAATAGGAGAAGAATCATGAACCAAATAATACAAAAAATACTCCTAAACATATAGCCAATTAAGTTTAAAGAGCAGAAATCACCAATTCTGACTAATGGGGATCCAATTATCCATTTCCATTGCCTTCTTTTATATAGGAGATCCTTTAGATAAAGATAATTTCTTCAAGCTCATACCAAGAGGCCATCACCCTCAATTCACAACGAATTGAGCAGTACTCCATAGCCTAGAGTTTGAAGAAACTATCAGTCATCCTCCTCCCTATTTCCTCTTCCCTTTTCCCCATTTTTTTTTTCTTAGAGATTTAGTAGCAAGCATGGAATATAGCCCTTAAGATTTTTGGAACCCCCTTAATGCAAAGAGGAACTTAATGCATAGAGGAACTCTTTATTTATAGCTTTTTTAGGTGGTTGTAAGGTCTTAAAAGGGCAAGCATAAAAATAAAAATAAAAGCTAATCGTCTTTTTTATTCGATTAAACATGCCTTATGGGATAGACACCAATGGGGAGATAGTTTTGTGACAAACAAAGATCAACAGCCTGGGATGTAGAATAGTTTTGTGACAGCCTGGGTTACATCTCAAGACGCAAAATTATTTTGCATTCCAAGTTGTGCATCCTTTTTCGTCTTGAGATGTAACCCGCTGTCCACTCTTGCCCAATTGCCCACAGGAGTATTTTCCTACCGCCACCATGCTTTACTTTGAAAGCCTTACAGGATATAGGTTTGGAATAATTTTTTATTGATTTGCACTAATACCTTGTATCACTTTGAAAGCCTTTCGGGAATTTTAGTCACCTAATCTAATTCAAACAATTTTCATCCATTTTTATGAGTGACCGGATTTCATAAATTTTCATCGATTACTTTAGTCAGGTTGACACAATTAGTTCAAACTAACCATCTATTACCATAATTCATCATTCTTTTCATGTCATATCATCATTCCTGCATTGTTTTCCTTTCATCGCTTTCATAATCATTTCATCATTCTTTTTTTTTTCATTTTCATTTTTATTTTTCATCATTTATTTTCTTTTATTCACTTCTTCTTCTTTTCTTTTCATTAAATTTTTTTTTAATTGTATGTACATGGATAAGTCGTGCTCCGCCAGAGCACCAATTGCAGGATTTAAACAAAGCCCTTCCCTCTCTTCCTTGTCCAGCTACTAGAGGGAGAGCTTGGCGCGAGCAGGGGTGAATCTTCGATTAGTTTGCTTGTCATCTCTGCCTTTTCCGGATTCCAGGTAGGCTCATTTGATTTTTCATTTCATTTCTCTTGAATTTCCCTTCTTGATGTTCACTGCCACCATTGCACGCCCCATTTCCAGTGAGAGGAGATAATTTCAGGCTTCCAATAAGCTTTTTGCACGTCGCGCGCATGAGAGAGAGAGAGAGAGAGAGAGAGCAAGGTTTCAAGCTCCCCATTCTTAACGCACGTATTCCCCAAGTCATTAGTCATTAATTATCTAGAATCCAAGTATGAGATTTCGTTTCATAACATGCTTTATTTTTTGCAGTTCACTTTCTTCCTTTCAATTCCTTTCTTTTTATGAGAAAACAGCCATGGGCTAGGAATGTGCATATCACCTGCTTGGCAATTTGACCGAGTGAACCAGTTTGAGATTGCTTTGAATATTATCCGTTGTTTGTTGTGGCTATTTCAACAGCTACTTGGCCTTGGCTTTTTTGTATTTTCCAAAATTAAATGCTTGAATGCGAATGGTGCTTTTAGTCAAACACCTACAAGATCCCGCCTTGTTCGCATACCAACTGTTTGATGCTTGTCCTGAACCTAGAAAGCTTATATGTTTGTCCTGGAACATTATAGCAGCTTAGCCATTTAATATCCCCATTCACCTCAACTGTTCTCGAACCTTTGAACTCCATGATTCATGGACTGTCTTGCTAGATCATATTGAATTCATTGTTTAAATGTGCCTTCCATTCAGCATCTGATCATCCATTTTGTTTGGGTGAGAATCTTGCTTTATCTTTCCCATCCTGCTTTCACCACTTGTGCATCTTTGTTCATGAAGGCACTTAAAATTTTTGTTTGTTTAATTCCTTTTTATTTCTGACACATGTTTATGCCTTCTAAACTTCTTGGAAGGCTTGCACATCAAGTGTTCCTTTTGCTTACACACGCTTTCGATTTTGCTGGATATGCAACTTGAATGTACTCTGATTTAAAATGTTTTTGCTCTGATTATTTCTTTGCTTGCCTTTCTTCTTGCTCATGCCTGCTTACTTCGTTTACCATCTTACGCGAGGATTGCATCTTTCTTGTTTGATATTGCCCATCCATTTATCTGAATTGCTTGCAGACCGCTTGTGTAGATCGTGGCACGTTCTTATGATCGTGGAGGTTCAAGAGGAGAATCCTCTTCGAGGGCAACACCTAGATCTTCTAAAGCTTCAAGATCACAGAAAGGGAAAAAGCTGATCAAGAAACCTACGAAACACCAAACTTCTGACAAAAGAGAATGAAGTGCTCACAATAATGATCCCTCCTACATCGAAGGAAGTCCTTTGCGGAAAGATTTTGGTCTGTCGCTAAATGATAGAGGTCACTTATGGACACTTAGGGACAGTGAGCAGGTATCGCCTTTTCTTTTGATTTTCTTTGTTTGTCCTGCCTGGCTTCTGACTTTTGGACTTCATTTCAGGGGACTCCAAGAATGCAAGTTCAGACCACTTTTGGCTCAGTAGACAACTTGTTGGGGGAGCTGGAGGAGTTAAATCCCATAGCTCTAGTCCTTTTTTCAGTTCGTCATTCATCCAGATGTTTACCAAGGCTCCGTGGAATTGTAGCACCCATTTCCTCACCGCCTTGGTTGAGAGATGGAGACCCAAAACTCACACATTCCATTTGCCTGGCTGCAATTGGAGTGTTACTCCTTTGTATGTTTTCATTCAGACCGGTCTTCTGGTGACAGGGGAGCATCTTCCTGAACTGGAATCTCCTACCTGTGAGGGAGTAATTGAGCTATTAGGCGATCATCCTCCATACACCAAGCTAAAAGGGGACTCAGTTTCATTGACTGAGATGACTCTTCAAGAGGATACAACCTTTGAACAAAAGGCTTGCCGTGTTCTTCTCCTCTTTGTGGGCGGCACCTTGTTTGTCACAGCTACAACCCTAGTCTCCTAGGGCTATGTTAAGCTTGTAGAGAACCTGAATTTTTACCAAGGCTGGAACTGGAGACTTGTGGTTCTGAGCCACTTGTATGACTGCTTGGATGCTATAGCGAAAGGAGGGAGAAATTTTTATGGTTTCTATCAAGTTGTAGAGGTTAACAACATTCCTCCTTTCTTTTTCCGCACTCTTCATTGATCTGCTTCCCAAAGGTTTTCTTTTCAGGTTTGTGCTTTCGAGCATCTCTAAAGTTGCTCTCTTAGTGCATGGGCTCAACTCATTCATGTACCAAGGATGTCGATGTGGAGACAGAAGAATAGAAGAGATCGCTGTCATTATTCTCTTGATTGGTCCCGAAGCCAGTTAGATGTGCTTCTCCCTCCAATGGTATTCAATATAATTTTGTCCTTCATTTGCCCATTTTCTTCTTTCATTATTTGACTAGACATCTCTTGTTTTGCAGTTCAACAGATGCCCTTATAGATGGGTATTGCATTTAGATGGAGTTGAGGATGCTTTGGCAGTTTCCTGGGTCCAAATACTTCTTCGCTTCAAGAATAACATCTGGTATCTTAGGAAGCGCCTCACATTCCAGCTTCGGAAAGAAGCCCCCTTAGTTCCATGTGCTCCTTCACGTGCCATGAGATGCAGGAAGAAGAGATGTGGCTTGGAGCTATGGGAGGATGGAGTGAAATATGAAGAGTACTTATCCCTGACACTTGACTATGAGTGTTACACGACACTTGACTATGGGGAGTGGTACAAGGCATATGGGAAGCATGGCCTCCTTCCTAATGTGCACAAAGGCATGTCTTCTTCTCTAGTGTTTGGTGGTTGTGGGGGACCAGCTTTGGTGAGAGAAGCTTTTGTAGAAATCTCCAGCAATTTTGATTCCTCATCAAATGGTCCTTCACAATCTCCTCAAGAAGCAAGAAACACACTAACTGATGACACCCATTTTTCTTTAGCACAATCTTTCGGGGGATTAAAGAGTGAGGGTGTGGATGTTTAGACTGGGATGGAGGTTAATGGGTGATTGAGGGGTTTATGTTTTTGTAAAGAGAGAATCGATTTTATATACGTTTTGTACAAACATCCCCCTTTCTTTTGTATGTGAATGTCAGGTTAAACCTTCAATGCATTATTTATTTTTTTGAATGGTGATATGTATTCTCTCTCTCTATTATTATTATTGATGGGAATCAAGGCAAAAGTATGTTTCAGATGTTGAAAACACTCGGTAGTAGGCTTAAATGCAAGATGGAAGGAGCTCAGCAGAGTGAGATAGGGAATGTAAAACCACTTGCTCCCAAATACATTCTTCCTGGGATGCAAAACCCTGGCAGTTTGAGAATTTTGGGATGTACAATGGTTTTGCATCCTAGTGTTCTAGATTTAGGCTAATTTGTTTCAAAACTCTCACCCCTTCTCCATTTTTGGAAAGATCCTACTTCCCAACTGGTTTTTATTTTCTGATGCCCATTTCACTTGGAAACTTTTCCAAAATCTTCTTTTCCCCACGTTCCATTCCCTCTTATTTTTTCATTTTGGAGGTGACAAACTTTTCGTTTCCTTGGAAGAGGTTTTCCTGCTTTTTGGGCTTCTTTTGCCCAATGGCTGTTGTGACCCCAAGGATGGCTATTCAAACGACCTTTTCAAACTGCTGGCACTCTACAAAGAAACCTCAAAATATGGCTATCCTAGAGGAGATACACATCGTTTTTCATCCTATTTCTTATTGAAAGGTATGCTAAAGAGAGAGGACCAGCTTCTTCTAAAAGGTTCACTGACTATTTCCATGCCTTGATACCGTGTGTACTAGGTGAAGTGTATTTTGGAGGGGATGTTGATTCTTTGATTTATTGCTGTCGGGAGTGATTGACTGCATTATTTCAGGCAAAATAGTGGTCCCATTGTTACTAGCCCAGCCTTATAAAGGACTCTCTGATTGCCCTCTTGGCAAGACCCATGTGCTCCATAGCTCCCGCACCTTTCATCAACTGTGGCTCCAGTGTCACTTGGGATTAATTCTCCAACAGCATAGCCGAATTACAAGTCATATTAATATCACCAAGATACTCTTTTAAGTGCTCAAAAAGACCAAAGAGTTGTTCACCCAAGCTCCTATCAAGCCATGCTTCCTGAGCTTACTAACAGTGATTTTGTCTAATGAAGTTCCTGACTTTTGATGGTGCCTGTGATATGTACCTTGCAAATGACTCCATTAATACGCCCTAGCATTTATGAGTTAATTTCTTATCAGTCTTTTCGATTACTCCGCCATATTGGATATCTTCAGAATGTGCCCCTAACTGAATCTTATAATCAAGCATCTGTGTCTTTTGAGAAAAGAAGGTCATCGAAAAACACCTTGTGTCTTTATGGGATCAGCGCAATGATGCTCGGAAGCTTGGATGGGAAGTAACAGACAATCTTTGATCAACACCTTCATATCATTTGTGCGCCATTAAACAAACTTTGGCCCATTGCAGATTTCACCTCTTTTGAATGGTAAAGATATTATATCTTCCAGACGTGCTCCATGTGCCTCCCTTCGACATGCCTCCTCCTAATGTTTTTTCCACTTCTGATGACTTCGGTGGTGTCGTATCCTCTTTTTCTGCGCTTGGTGCTTCTTGCTCTTTTGATGTGCCGCCTCCTCTTTTGTCCTGTACCTACGAACAAGTTGATTGTCAACAATGAGCTCTTAATGCGATACAACTCCAATCTTTTCAAGTAGTGGATAGACAAAGAAGAGTACTTGCCATGTTTTTCTGAGATTATTTTAGTTCAAAAAAAAAAAAAATTCTTGCCTACAAAATAGAGTTAGAGCATCTACGATCTGAAGCAATTGCTCAAGCATTCAACAATCAAAACAGAATTTCAGAACTAGAAGCTTCAAACACTACCCAAAATAGAGAGAAAGCTTGTTTATCAAGGATCATTTCAGATCAATTGACAGAAATTGAGAGTCTAATTCAGATGCTATCTCATGATCAAGAGGAGGCTTGGACTTGGAACAGAACAAGAGTACCCCAAGAGTGTTCTCACCGCGGAAGCTGTCCTCTTGGTTGAAGTAATTTTTTTTTAGAATTTGAGGGTCCTGAGATGTATTTTCCCTTTTGATTTTAAGTGGTGTGGACCTGATACTGTCTTAGCTTACTCATCCGCAAGAAAGCTTTGAAATTTCAGAAAAAATTGGCGCGTTCTCAACTTGTACCCTGGTTAAACCTCCCTCAGTGAAGATCGGATGTCTATGAATTCTCCATTTTTAAGTAGTTCATGAAAGAATTTTTTTTTCTCAAGTTTTCCTTCCTTTCTCAATAACGTGGGATGCATGCCTTGTTGATTCTATCTTTATTGCCTCTTGTTCTTTAATTGCTGTTCTCACAACCCATGAGGCCCATGCGGAAATTTCTCCTCCATTCCATTTTCAAGCACAATCAATTGACCAAGACTTGTTATAGAAAAATAACCAACTTAGCTTGATAATCTAAAAGGTCTTTGTTAGGATATAATGAGGCTTCGGACATGGGTGACAAAAGAAAGGGTTATTTTTAGCTCAAAATTCGTCTTTGGTTAAGGCTACTCGTTAGTCCACTTGACAATTGCTTTCCAATTTTTTTTCCTTCTTCATTCTTTTTGTCCTTTTTTCTGGTCTTTTCTTTCTCTCCTTCATTTCATTGCAGGAATCTCTTTGTCAAGTGGTTTCAAGGCTAAACTAGGTTTTGGTGATTTTTTTGGTTTTGGAAAGAAATAGCTCGCAAGTTTCAAGTAGGTGTTGGTCCCTAGTTAATGGTGGCTTAAGAGGGGAGGTAAATTAAATTTTTAAAAATTTTGGCCAAGTTCAAAATGTAGTGCTGAAATAAAATTGGAAAGATCACACAACACATTGAGACAATGGTTTTTATAGTGGTTTGAGCCTTAACCTAGTACCCGCTCTACTTCTCTAAATTAGCCTCTTCTGCTAAGCTTGTATTCCACTAACACTTGTTGGTTTTCAAGCTCACCAACAAACTTATACAAGTTGGTTTTTAAAGCTCACTAACAACTTATACACGTTAATTTTCAAAGCTCACCAACAATTTATATAAGATGGTTTTTAAAGCTCACTAACAACTTATACAAACTTTAGCAAGTTTCTCTACTGCTTGTTCACTATAAGATGCAAGCCCCTTCCTTGCAAATAAGAAAATAATAAATAAACATGTACAGAAATGAATGTCTCTTAATAGACAGAGAATACAAAGTGTAGTGATAAAAACACAATAAATATAGAAGTACAGAACAAAAAAGATTAGACTTCAAGTGTTATTGAAAGATTTACTTTGAATGCTTGTTGGAATGTAGCATAATAGAGTTGATCTTGTGGAGTTAAATTTGAGGAGACTTTAGTAAATGCTTTTGTAAACTTTTTCTTATTTCTTAGTTCTTTTTCAGATCTATTTTTTCAGACATTTAAATCTTCCTAATATAAGTTGTGGAAGACATCTTCATTGAAATGATCATTTTTGGTAGCTTTCCAACCGTTTGAAAAAGAAGATTTAAAGATTTATCATGTTTTTCTTCTTCTGTCCAACTACAGAAGTTCTATGAAAAGTATTCAAAACTTTTGAGGTTTATCAACCTGTCAGTTATCGTTGTACACTTAATACAAAACTTCCGAGATTCTTCTGTTGAACTTTTAAGCTAGTGGCAATGATAAATTTTGCACGATCATTCATTTCAGATTCTTCTGAAGGTTGATTTTAGTATCTGACATTTTCATCAGTCATGTTTCTACTTCCAAGAAACTTTTAAACTGTTTCTGAATAATTGAATTCTACTTCTAATGAACTTCTTAAATTTTTGAGCTTTTTGAAGGCTTTTGAGGTTTTTCTAAAGTTTGAATTTTGCCTCCGATGTGCTTCTTGAATCTCGGCTTTTTTAAGATGCTTTTTGAAGAGCTTCTGTATTACTTTTGAGAATCTTTTAAGCACAAAAACTTTTTCTCTGTTTATTCAGTATCACTTTTATTGATCTTTTGTTATAATTCTGAAATTAAGAAGCATTTATGAAGTTCAAATTTTGATGAACTTCTTATTAATATTTTGCATTACTTCTGAGTTGTTTCTAAATGCATAGGCTTCCTCTGAATTATTTCGGAGGTTCTTTCTATTGAACTTTTGGTTGTGGAAACATCATTTTGCATTGCTTCTGTGTTACTTCTGAGCATAGTCAGAAGTTCTTATTGACGAACTTCTGAGTACAAAAATTTCATTCTGTATTACTTTTGAGTTTTTTCTAATTTACTTTTGAGAGTATTAAAAAGTTCTTACTGACAACTTCTGAGTACAGAAACATCATTTTTCTTAGAGTGTTTTACTTTTGAGGTTTTTCTAGAGAGCTTCTGAACTACCTCTAAAGTGCGGGATTGCCTTGGAGTTAATTTTGAGATTGCACTTTGACTCTAAAAGAAATTCTAACTTGTCTCTGAAGTGGTTTTGAAGTAACTTTAAATACTTCTGAACTTTATGCCTTGTCTCCCAAGGAATTCTGATTCATCTCTGAAATACTTTTGAGTATTTTTGAATAGCTTCTTAGCTTCACGCTTTGTCTCTGAAATACTTTTGAAATATTCTGAATTGCTTCTTAGCATTTCTAAAATACTTCTAAGCTTCACACCTTGTTTATGAAGTTCTTTTGAATATTTTTGAATTGTTTCTAATCATTTTTTTCTGAATACTTCTGAATGATTTTTACTTGAGCATTCTTTCTAAATTATCTTCTTTCTGAGAAATCTTAATAATATATGCTTTAAGCTTAACAGTTACTTTCCTTAATTCATTTTAACAAATTAATACTACATCACTTAGAAAGTAAATAATTAGTAGCTTAACTCTTCACTCATACATTTTCTCGTCATCAAAACTTAGTTACCTAATTACATTCATCATCAAAATCAAGTTAAGTAGAAGGATTAGACTCAACAGTGGGTTTCAAAAGGGAGTTTACTGGATGTAGGTAATTTGATAAAGGGGTGCGGAATGAATGTCTCTTTCTTCTAAATCCCTAGTTGTTATCCAATTCTCCCTTCTTAAGACCTTAGTCTTTTGAATCGCTTAATAAATCATTGATTCAAAATTAGTAAAGATTGTCATGGAATTAAAGTTGATTGGTTCATGCAACATGGCTCTTTTCATATTTACTAATTGTATTGCTCCACTAGAGAATATCTCTTTGACTACATATAAGCCTTCCTAGGTTAGTTTTGTTGGTTCCAAAAATAAGGTGTATGGAAAACATGAAACTGAGCAATATTGAAAAATTAAGTGTAAAAGTAAGAAAAAAAATAACAATGGAAGCAGACAAGCATACATAATAATAAGCACATAAAGAATTATAGTGGTTCGGGCCAACTTAACCCCTACTCCACTCTCTAAGTTATCCCAACCTTGAGTTTCACTATCTATCATGGAATCATACCTCTCTTGGTTTCTCTGAAATCATCAAGAAACTTTTAACAACAACACCTAGTTTTATTGAGTTTATCAAGGAATTCTTACAATACCACCTAGTTTTTTCAAACTTACCAGAAAACCCTTAATAATAAAACACTACTACAAGGATAAACCTTCCTTGGTAGTAGAAATTCCAAGACCTAAACAAAGATGTACAAGGAATGCCTCTAAATAGGCTAAGATGTATGCAAAATAAAGCTTTACATACAAAGATTACTCAATGAAAATAAAGTGTTTCAAACTCTTTTTGAGTTGAATTTGATATAGCTTGAAGCTTGTTAAGAGTTGAGGCACGGTGGAATGAATGCGCTTGGAAGATTTTTGACCTTCTTGCTAATGCACCATTTGTAACTTAAAGACTACATAGAATTCTCCTTTCTCTTAAATGGAACTTGTATTTATAAGGTTTAGAAAGATTCTTAACTATTTAGAGGAATACCATTGAGAAATAGCCGTTGTAATGCCTTTTCAAAATTCCACATGAAACAACTATCGGGATGACAAACCTCTAGCCTCTCCTCTATTAGTTCCTTTATTAATGTTAGTAGGCTCGAAGGACTCTATGTTCTCCTTTGTTACTTCCTCTGTGAAATATTGTCATTACAAAGATTTCAATAGACCTTTGTGGATTTCTCTATGGATGTTATATGCTTCCTATGTCAACATAATTTGAAACATTTATATGGATAGAGATTATGATAGATTTCTATGACCTTTAGGCACTTTGTCGTGTCCTCTATAAGTCCTATGCTATGTAAAATTGGTTCCAATTAACTCAGTAGACCTCTATGGCCTATCTTTGTCTCCTTTGCGGATTCCTCTGTTAGTCCAAAACTTACCAAAACTTTGTAACTTAAGTTCAAGTCATAAATAAGTTTTGTTGTCATTGAAACTATATATATATATATATAGAGAGAGAGAGAGAGAGAGAATTAATAGGTTTGAATTTGGCCCTTGGATCAGAGAGATGAGAAGGCATTACTCTCTTTATTATTACATCTCCTAGGCCTGTTTGGTTGTGAGTTTTGGGAGCTCAAAAGTGCCTTTTGATGCCAAAACATGATTTTACGGTGTTTTGCTGAAATATGAAAATATTGTTTTTAACCATAAAAGCCAAATTTTGGCTTTTACACAAAAGGTCAAATTTGGAGCTTTTCTAAAAAGCCCCATATGTATATGCGCTTTCTGTAAGAGCTTAAAAAACACTGTCAGGCCAAACAGGCCCTTATTGTAAGATCTAGCCATTCTTTGGTAATAAGCATGAAAGTGGCATAGTGCTTTCAATCTTTTTTCCAAAATGAGTGCAAGCTATTCATACCTAGGTTTTTGCCACTCTCCTTTATCAACTTGCCCCTCTAGTCATAGGTAAGAGCAAAAGGAGTCACCCCAAGTGGAGTGCGTATGTAAGTCCAATAAGCCCATAAAGCAAAAGGCAACTTCTCTTGTTAATCCTTATATGTCACCACCATTTTTCTACAATCCGAATCAATATCTTGTTGCAACTTTTACCCCACCATTTCCCTAAGGTTAATATGGGGTAGATCGATAATGCTTGATTTGATATGACTTCAACATACTGGCAATAATCTGTCTCCATCATCATCCTGTAGTATCCCATCCTCACAATCTTCTTGGCCATCATCAACCCATTCATATGTGGACCACATGCCCTAAACTCCTTCCCCACAAATTTTCCTATGTCTCAATGATGATAAAAATAGATCTTAAAGTTCCCAAGTTACTAATGGTTTATTTGTGAAAGAATATCTTGAAAAAACAGGTTGAAAGATTATGCAAATCAATTGAAAAAATGCGTTTAAATTCCTTCAGAAAATTCTAGTTTCACATCTTTAGGCGAAGCACTCGCTTATGGCATTATTCTGATATTTCGACAAATGAAGACAGAGAGACAGATTTATCGCACAGACTTCATTCGGCGATACCTCCGTGGAATGATCATTTGGCGATCATTCGATGAATTGTCATCCGGCAAATGATCTTCCAAAGCTGATAGCCTGATGATTTGATGGACTGAGTCAGGGACTGAACCTCTTCAACTGCCAATATTCCACTGAACGAGCATTGATTCAGTAATTGCCCCTCCAATTGATTCGGTAATACATTTGCTGATAACCATTCGACTGATGCTTTGACGGATTAAGGAGACAACTTTTTGAAAAGAAACATTGGAAGCACCATTATTGGTTACCTACCTCCTCCAACGGTCCCAAAGTTCGTAATTGCCTCTCCAATAACTATTTCGCGGAGCTCAACTATAAAAGGAATAAAGAAGGAGACATTCAATGAAAAGAGCTTTAAATTTCCTTATCTACCTTAAATCTAAAAGCATTCAAGATTTTTTTGAAGTTCTCTTCTACCGTCAACTTTTTCAAAGAGCATTTACTTCAACTCATATTCAAGAGAAATTTCAGCGCTACAACTTCTGTTGTATCACTCCATAGCATATATTGCTTTCGATCTTCTACTGTGTTTTCTTGGATTGGCATTATTGGCCAAAATTCAAGGCCTAAACAGGTTGTTGGAGTGTGCACTTATTTCCAGTGTTTAGTGCAGTTATAAAGGCGCCCAGAGCTAGCATCTAGATGGAAGTGTTGACTCCAAGATTGTATTTCTGCAGTGGCGAGTGGAACCGAAGGCAAAAAGATATTTGCTCTGGGAGAAGTAGAGTAGGCTGCAGATTTGAGCGAACCAATATAGATTGTGAATGATTTATTATTTTTGCTAGTTGTTTTATTCCTTTATGCATAATCATCTATATCTTCTAAAAAGGAGATTATTCACTTTCCAAAGGTCAGCACTCATATTAAGTTTTTTTTTTTTTTTAAATACCAATTCACCTCTCCCCTCTTATTATTTGTCATATTTTGGAACCACAGTCCCTTATGTACCTCTGACAAAGATCTATTTTGCAAATATCCTATATATCCTATTAAGAGGCTACTATTCTTTTCATTTATAATTTGTATTTGCTTGAGAATGGTTGAAATCTCTGTTTCAGGAAGAGAACTGGTGCAAGTGGAGAGTGACACTTTGATCATTTTAAGTTTGGCTTGTAAGCTACCGGAGCTAGAATTCAGAAGATGGCTTGGTTAGCCATAGCGTGCTATATCCTATTGCGCTTAGTGGAACCCAAAGTGGAAAGTAGGTTCTCCTGGCTGGAGCAAGTGCCATTTTATGGACCCAACCACTATAAATTGCTTGTGTACTTTGTGTGGAATTTTACTGTCATTCGATTTCAACATTAATATACTCATTATAGTTCCAGACAATTTTTGCGAATTTTTTTCTTTAATAACCCATTTCATCTCCCTCTTTGGTGCTTGCTAACTATTGGACCTATAGCAACAAGCACATGGAAGTTCATTATTACTTCGTTTGTAAAGGAATGTCAAGTAAGAAGATTAATTTGATTTATGTGCCCACAGATTACAGATGTATTGAGTAAAGCACTTAATAGTTTGAAATTTTCATGAAATCTCTAGACATGATTGACGCAAGCAGAACATGCTCCGAATAGACATTGGCGTCGTGTACCAATCAACTGGATAGCAACCTGCTGCTTTTAGAACATATTGCTGGGAAAAAAAACAGAAAAAATGGAGAAGTATAAAAAGAGAATAAGACGGTTGCTGACTTCTTACTTATCGTTGAGCCATAGCTATTGGTTATATGAAAAGACTATATGCATGCGGCATAGAAATTTTCTATTTAATCTGTTGGCGCATAGCTTGTGCAACTAGGGATCTGTCCAAACGTAATTTCCTGTGCATTCTACGAAGGGTTTGTCTCAATCAAATACTAACACCGATTTCACAGTCAACACATGCAATGCTAAGACTAGCACAACGTTTTTCTAACATTGTCGATAAGAATTAGTTTGTTTCATGCTCCTTCCTGGCTTCCGTTAGAGATTCCCCACGATAAGGCTGCCTTCTGCTGGTGCCATTGCTTCATATGCCAATGCATGTACACTTGAAGAGATAAATAAAAATCTGACAGAAAACTTGCCCAGCTCTAGCCATTCATGTGATTTAAATGCTAAGAGGCCAATCAGAAGCAGTGAAATCAATAAGATTTAATTGGCCATTTGCAGATATACGCATATCTTTTACCCATGATTGCAGTTTTATCAACATTTTTACATATTTTTAAATAATTTATGTTTTACCGAAATATTTTTTAAATGCCGAAAGCCATTAATTTCTCAATTAATAAAACCGCCTAAGTAATTTCAAATAAGCTGTCAGAATCCCTTGAAGTGAAAAATTATCCTCGGTTGTAATTGCATTGAAAACACCCACTAAAAAGTGACAATTTTGGCATTTTTAAAAATATTTTGAAAAAGCGTGTATTCTTGTAAATATTTCAAAAAAAGTTAGTAAAACTGCAATTATAGATTAAAAAAAAAAGTATATCTACAAATGCCCCTAACATAACACTGGCCGGATGTCCAGTTCCAAGTTTTTGGCTGACAACATTGTCTCCCTCCCTCCAGGGCGGCCAAAACATTCCAATAAAGATGGGTATTCTCATCCTCCTCCAATTTCTTTCCGTTTCATATTTTCTTCTGTAATAAACTGGGCAATCTGTAATAAAAAGAACAGTAGCAATTCTCACCCTGCCAATCTCATCATCCGATTGTTATATCACATTGCGTAGCCCATAAAACCACCACCGAAATTGACCAGAACTGATTTTCTAGGTTTCCGCTTCATGTTGAATAAAATGAATTCTGGGGCTTGATTTTGCAGGATCATGTGTACAGGCAGAGGACTAAAATAAGTGGCCCGGCTGTTATTCACCATATTTCCAGTTGGAATGATTTCCCATATTACTGGAGCTCGGAAGTAGAAGTTGTCTACGCATTACATGATCGTGCGAGATCATGAATTTAGCGTATTTGGCTTCTCGATGTAGAGCATAGTTTTGTCACATTGATTTAATTATTTGACAAGACTCCGTTATCCAACTTCAGCCTACAATATATTTTGATAGTCGGAACAATTCATGAGACAGATTTCAATGTGAGCCAGCCCGTGACTCATAAATTTGTATGAAAACATTACACGTGGAAGGGATAAAATACTGGACATTAAGCATATAACTTTTATCATATTTTACTTTGTCAAATCTATTTTTCATCATTATCCGTCGTTTCTCCTATGGATTTTATGATTGTAAGATGTAATTTGGGCACATTTGAGAGTTAAGGAAAACAGGGACGAAAAACAAGCCGAATCTATAAAATGAAGAAAAAGAAAAAAGAAAAAAAATGAAATTAAAAAAGAAAAAGAAAACAACATGACATGATAAGAAATAATGATTGAAAATAAAATTAATAAAAATAAAATAAAAACACTTTCAGTAAATGAAAATATAGATAATAATGGAAAAAAATTATTGCTTATTTAAAATGCGATAGAATTTTCATCCCTCTCGTCCAATTTCTAAACAGTCACAGGATTCAGCAATCACCTGAATGCTTTTTGCAATGCGATTCTTGTTCATCGAAATATCCTCTCAGCAGTAATCATTTATTGTCCGTGTTCTGATGACCGGCAAAAGCTTTAAGACCACCTACCCGGAGCAAGAATAACGCCACTGAATTTTTTATTTCTTTTCCCTAACCGCATTGCATTGTCCAAATTGGACCAACAAGCAAGCACAAGCCGGAACAGAAGGGGGATATCGTTCAAGGGACAAATAATAGAAGAATCCCTAAAACAAAATCCATACTAATATTAAAATAAGAATTAAACATTAAAAAAGCCAAGAACCCTTAACTGGGGGTTGAGGTACGTGGAAATTTTCTTCAAAGCTTTGTCAAGTTACCAGGAACTCTACTTATGATATAGAAACTTAAATTAAATACCCTCGCCACAGAAGTAGGGGACAATAACCATTCAAGCTCAAACAATGTATCATCTCTTCTTCATGGCTGGACGGTAAATATAGGCTGCATCAAGGAAGAAAAAAAAAATGAATATTTCATTCAACAGGGCAAACTATTGTGTGGGTGGAATTGTGTCAGACATATTCGATTCATGCTAAGCGCGCCTTAGGCATGAGCCAAGATCCTATATGTCACACATTCTAGCATCTTCACGGCTGTTAGCTTTCAGATGACGCAGATCAACTGTTGAAAAATGCTCATGCCTAGAGTCAACAAGGAAAGGTTTACTTATGACCTCTACACGCGACAGCTAAGGGAAGCTTCCAGCAATCAGCCTAGAGCCCAGGAACACTTGCCACAAGAAATGCAAAGTATGAAAGCAAGATAAAGAAGAGAAGCTCACCATATCAATGCTAACTGGTTTGCCATCCTCAACTAGTATATCAACAATGGTCCCAGACTGATCAGCCTAGAACAAGATCAAAATTTGAGGATAAACTATCAGACTGAAGATTCCTTCAGTTTCAGAATTCCACAAAAAACAAAATCAACCAAGATAATGGTTATGAGATTCAAAGTCTGCTCCGTCCTATGAAAAATTTCAGAGCTATGAAAGAAATAAATTCAGGAAAATAGACGTCCTAGGAGCGCAGTTGCACAGTAGCACTTGCAGTTTATCAGAGGCAAAGTTGGCTTTTGGGAAAGCATCTGAGAGAGAGTCTTGCTTGTTTCTGTCACAGGAATTCTGACTCCCATTCTTGTTAGCATTATACTGTCATAGTTTTTGTGACTGGATGGGAATAAATGAAGAAATGCTATATCATTCCATATCGATTCTGGGACTTATTCTCAGAATTTTTGCTACTTTATGATGCATATAAAAGCAAACCATGGATCATATCATTAAATAATTTCAGCACTGGAGTCCATCACATGTGAGCATGACTATTTGTATAGTTGTGTTCCGCCATCATTCAACAGATACCTTTGCGAAAAAATTTGTGAGAAATGTTTTGGTTAGGACCAGTGATCCCATTATTGATATTATCGACGATATTATCATTGATAATATCGATTTAGGAAAAAAACAATGTAAAATCAATTTTATCTGTAATTTTTCAAAAATATCGATAATATCGTGGCATTTATTGATATTATCGTTGTTTTATTGACAAAATCTCGCATTTAACAATATTATTGCGATAAATTGCCGATAATATCGTTTAGGGCAGAGATATTATCGACAGAGGTGTGTGAGAGGGGGCATTTTCGGCCACTGTGAAGTGCCAACCACACCACCCCCCCCCCCCCCCCAACCCCCTTTTTCTCTTCTACACTCCCATTCTTGCATTCTAACACTAAAATCAAAAAATATCCATTGTCAATTTTGTGGGAGGAAAAAATTCATTTTCAACATCAAATCTATCATTTTCGTGAACAGCATCCGGACACGAAATTTCTCTTTTTTTTCACAGTTTTTGATGTTTATATTGATCAAAATCATGCGATTCATGTTTTTATTGCAGTAAAGTGTTAATCTAAATAGATTTGCACAACCAAATCAGTCATATTTGGCAGATTGGGAATGAACACACAATTTGGAGAAAATCTCTAAATCATTTGATTCATCCCAAATTATTAACTGTTTAAGAATGAAAACACAAATTAAATATAAGATTTGTTGAATGCAACAAATTTCCATCATTTTTTAATTTTTTTTGTAAAAATACAAATTTTGGGGGTAAGCCCTAAAAATGCATTTCTTTAAAAAATCAATGTTTGGGTTATGAATCATGCAATTTAGTTAGCTGTTTTAATCAAGGCTTTGTCTATAAACAGATTTTTTATTTTTTTTATAATTTAATATTAATTATAAATAATTTTTTAAATTGTGAAAAATATAATTTATTCCCAAATTTTGTAAATATGTTTTTTGAGTAGTTTTGAAAGTCTAGAGTCCTTTTTAGAGTGTGTTGGATGCATACATTGTGAGGATTTGAACATTTAAAAGTGTTCAAGTTTTAAAAAATGTTAATGTTGTATGGATGGAAAGGAAAAAAATCAATTTGTTTTGATTTGATATTTTTCATCAAATCAATTTAATATAATGCTAATATTTAATATCATGTTTTTTTTGGCTAAGATTTACATGCTTTCTGTCAACCGATATGCATTTCTAATGTGCACATCCATTATTCATTGAAATGGTGACTTTTTTTGATCCATTTTTTTGCTCAAATTGCGCATTTATATTTATCATGATTTATTACAAAATTTTACTGAAAATCTCTCATTATCTTTCTAATTTTTTTCTATTTTACGGATAAAGTTCACAAAAAAAGATAATATCTCTGATAAAAATGATAATATCTTTTTTCTGGACCATCGATAAATAGGTATTTATCGATAATACGAACACTAGTTTAGGACCTATCATGATGTACACTTATATAATCTAACTCATCCACTAGATGTGACAGTTGTCGTTTGGCTAGGCCCTTGATGACAAGGCACCTGAATTTCAGGATGGCCGCTATATTAGAAAACAGTTGAAAAAGGTAAATCAAACTTTGATTTACTTTATGACCTACTTGGTTGCAGATGTGCAATCAACTTAGAGGTTAATTATCAACAGTAATGAGAGAGTTAACATCAAACCAACTTGAAACTGGCTGGCCCTTAGTGCACCATCCCTATTTTGTTTCTTGTGCTTGGCCTATCTTGAGTTTCATCTAGATCCTTTTTATAAAATCTGTGATAAGGGTCAGCCAAATGGGATGTGTTCATTGAATGGTTTAGGTTTCATCAATGCATCAAGAATGGCCTTCAACAAACATTTCTAGGAATTGTTTCTGTGTAATAAAGGATATTAACTCCATAAAAGTATTTCTGTAGCAACTTAGTAGAAAAATTTTGTATGTGGTGGAAGGTATGCTATGTAAATCTTAAGCAATCACTTCTGGTATAGGACAATATCTTAAGAGATCTTCAGTCCACTGTTTGTCAGATTCAATAGAGTCATTTGTCAAGCTAATGGGGTCACTGATTGTCACATTAGAGATGCACAGTAAGATTGACATAATGGAATACTTTCTCTTAAATTTGGTAGTTGATTATTTTGTTTCCATCTATCGCAACTAGATAAAAGAAAATTGAAGTTTACAGATTTTATAACATGCCTTTCAGTGCTAGATAAAGATATGACGTGATACAATAGTAGGAGGTCAACTAGTATTGCATATTCAAGAGAATTTTCAGGAAAAACCAAGTTTTCAAGGAATGAAAACAAACAACAAAAGAAAAGTTGACAATTAAACAAAAAGTCTTACCTCAATCTCATTCATCAATTTCATGGCCTCAACGATACAAAGGACTTGGCCCTTGCGGACTTTGTCTCCCACCTGAACAATGGTTCTATTAAGTAGCAAAACGATGCCCACGCATACCCAACAGGAAAATGCCATCCAAAACACTATGAAACTGCAATATAATTTCATACCCAGAGCATATTTTTGAGGGAGCATAACCAGAACAAAAACGTTTATGCAACCATAATCCAAGAACACAGGCATATTCAGAGAACTACTTACATACTTCTATTGGAATCCACGAACCTTCTATTGAACCACAAGTGCATGCTTTGCTTACAGAGAATTGATATTGTACGCCTTTGATACAATAAATGATTATTCTTCCATTAATTTTTGTAAATCACCAGAAATGTTCACATGTGTTTTATTTTAATTCAGAATTTCTACAGGAGATGAAAAAGAGAAATGAAGAAATCAATAGTAAGAGACAAATTACTCAAAAAAGCACGAAACAAATCAATTACCATCATTAATAATTATCAGATGATCTTTATTCTTTCTCAACAGAGAAACTATTCTTCGTAAAAAGATTTTTAAAAAAGTACCATCAACTTGTTCAACAGATTAAGGATTGTAATGAGCTAAAATGTATCCAATTGAAAATCACTGAAGGGGATTTAAGAGTAAGAATCTAATTGTTCTGAGAGACGCATAACTGCATTGTAAACTATATTATTAAGAAATCCTGATTTCCTGAGTAAAAATTCGAAGAACAATTGATGCACCTCTTCTATCAAACTAGTAAACAGTTAAGGCCTCTTATATCATTTTAAAATAGAAAAACATTATATTGAAGGACAACAACCTTCATGCTTCATTGAATAGAAATTATATATCTCCCTCTGGAGGAAATTATCAGAAAAAAGCATGCAATCCACATTCAACAAACTTTTGCTTCAAAACAAAACGTGTTCCCAAGATTTATTCAGAACGCATAATGCAACAGGTAAGCCAAGTGACCTATAAATGCTATTCTGAATATGAACATTTAAATGCTTTTAGCAGGTTACCTTAACAAATGGTGGCTCCCCTGGTGCAGGGCACCGGTAAAATGTTCCGGCCATGGGACATTTTAGAGGAAGTGATGAGTTGCTTGGTTTTGTTGGGGCAGGAAGTGGTGGTGCTGATGGAGCAGAAGCCGAAGCTGGAGCTGGAGGTGGTGTAAAAGCATTAACAGGCAGTTGAGAAGACATTGCATTTGGTTCAGGTGAAGGCATTTGCATCATAGCAACAGGTGGTGGCAGTGGCAAGGCTACTTTCTTCCTTATTATAAGCTCACAATCCTGCTGTTTTAGATGCAGCTCTGCAATATCCCTCGAGTCAACAAGCCTGCCCCAGAAAGGGAGACATCCAAAGGATATTATTTCAGGAATATCAATTTATTTTCTGAAAGTTGGAAGGAAATGAATAAATTACAGGAATGTTTAGTAGATAAATCATCATAATTAAAAATAGTTTCGAAAAATTCTATCAATTAGTACATATAGAATAAGAGAAAGTAGCTCTCATATGCTATTGCACAACTGTTTCTTCTAATGGAATCCCCTGAATTTGAAAGTTAAAACAAAGCCAATCAGACCGGTAATGCTTTTCCATAAGAGTATGAACAATCTCAATTAGGTGGACTCATCACATTTCTGAATTTAGTTCAAAAAAAGTAAGAAGTTTCCTAGTTGGTAAGGCAAAATCCAAATGAAAGATAATTAAGGCACAACTGATCTCTTTTCTATAATCAACTTATAAAAGACAGATGAATTGTATTCAAGTTCTTCAAAAGTGAATGCACATGTTTTGTAACAATTAACCAAAACTTAGTAATTTACTGACCCAACAGTCAGTCACTTCATCCTACGAAGTGTGCTGGACCAATCATTGATGAAAACCCACCTGAAAATGATTGACCCTTTTTTCCTTTATTTGGCTTGAAAAAGATACATCTACTTCCTTCATTTGTTTATTTCTCCTTTTTTCTATTTTTTCAGCCATTTGCTTGACATGGTTGAGCTAATGGATGCATCAACAGGTTTTGCATGTAGGTGCCTTGTAGATGTATCACATTGCTCAGATTGAGTGCTAACAACTCTTACCATATAATTTTTCATCATTCAACTTTGTGAGCAGAATGCATGTGAACATGACTGAATCAATTTCAAGCACAGTAAATGCATACTTTGGCAGAAGAAGAATGCATAAGAGACATTCTCAATCAGACAAAAAATGCGGTTATTGCAAGGGGCTCATTAGAATTCTAACTCATTAGGAAAGGCAATGAAAACGTAGGAATGGTTTAAAAAGAATTACACTGCTAGAATTCTAAGTTTAGCATCATCAACCAAGAACCAATCCAGCAGGTGGGGAACAAAGAGTACATCACTTCATTCCTCATTTGACAAGGAACGACACCAAAATTATTAGAAATTAAGATATTTATGCATAAAGATTATTATAAAATAACAGATTCAGGTAAATAGGACTTGCTTTCATATGAAACCAAATTGCTAGTTCAACTAACCAGGAATTTGGGTTTCAACATCAGTTTTAGATTTAAACTCACAAACTATTATGTAAGTTAACACCCTACAACATATCATAACTAGCAGAAAAAAACATGTTAAAAAAGCAACATGCATACTTAACCAGGCTTGCCACTTCAGACATGAATGCAGAGATGGAGGCATCAGAAACATCATTCTCAGTTGCTGGCTCAGCTTCTTTATTATCTGATGATGGCACTTCCAAATTTATTGGAGGGACAGCTGCAGAATTATTCAACGATTTCTCCACAGAAACCTTTGATGCAGAAAACAATTTCAGTAAAGGCCAAAAGGAACATTTGAAACCAAAATTAATGATGTTAATAATGAATTTCTTTGAATAGCATACTTCATTAACCTGGGCCTTGCAAACAGCCAACTGGTTATGGTAAGGGCCCTGCACCAGGGATGGAAAATTCAATGTCAAGTAAAAGGTTGATCCCAGAATTCTACGTGGCTTCAGACTGATGATTAAGAAAAACATAATTTTCTGCATTGTAAATGAACTGAAGTTTCAATTTTGACTTGGAGAAGTCTAAAATTTTTAAAGTTTCCAATCCTAAATTACTACACAACTCCTTTTGTAAGCACAACTCTTTTTGTAAGTTTGGAATTTTTTGCATATCCCTCCTATTGAAACTGGCAATTGCCAAATCCCCTGCCAATTCGAAAGGTATATCCTCACCACCTTTTAACTCAAGTTACAAATATTCACTCACCTAAATGGAACAGAATGCCAATAAAAGTTTCTAAAATGATGGTTATTGCTCAATTTACAAGATGACAATTAAGCCGCTCCATCCAAATGAATCTGTGATATATTTATTTTTTTCATTTTCTCCAGCCCATCATATTGTCTTCACTGCCTCTCTTCATACTTTCATTTGATGAAGAGGCATAACTGTTACTTACAGAATTAAGGCAAATACATTATTTTTGAAATTTTTACAAGCATTTTAGTCCATTTGGAAACAGGGGTTTCCGCAAATTAAGTTAAAAGTGAGGAGTGTATGTAATTTAAGTACAGATCTACAATTTCGGGGTTGAATGGGGATATGCAAAATGCTCTATAGTTTAATAGAGAGCATACTAGCTAAAAAATATTCTTAACATTAAGATATGCATACATTTTTTCCCTCCACTTATTTGAAGACTGTGGAAGGTAAGGTACCACTGGCACTGGCAGGGAAACAACCCAGCAACAAAGGCATGCATACATCTGTGCCCCTGGCTGGCTTATTATGTAACTATAAGCACAGTTCGACATTAGATCTTTCCACCAAAGGGGTGATGGAAGAGAGTTGGTCCCAAAGAGTTGAAACCCAAAGCAACGATGCCTAATTACATATGCTCCTAGACTGACTCACAAGCAGGATGCAAACATTGCCCTTTTCAAGTGAGGCATCAAGGAATGCAGCAGCTAGCTAAATGAAGACAATAACATATTTGGAACAAATGAAGCTACCACAGAAACATCAGCTTTTTATGTATGTAGGTGGAGGCTTTGCAGTCTTGGTGGAAAGTACCTTGCAGCCTTAGTGGAGGGTTCCTTCTCCTTTTCCAATTTTGTTGGTTTCTAGCAAAGAATTCAATTACTATTGAAACAAGGGAAATCTAATCATTTACAACTTTCTTGCAATAATTATCCCTCAATGGAAAAAGAAGAGAATTTAGGCCTACAGGGAAGGCAAAGAAAGATCTCTTCAAATCAGAATACTCGTATTAAGATGGAACTATAACAGGTCTCTTGAAGCAATTTCTTTAACTGCAAAGCAAGCACTTCACAAAAAACACTATCTTATTCTTAGAATCATTAACAGAAGAGAAGGTCCCAACAAAGGTCAAGTCCACATCACCTAACAGACCAAATTAATAACCAAACAAAGTGTGGAGAAGTACCAGTTCAAAGTTTTACCAGTTAGGTAGAATAGAAATATCTCTGATAAATTTAAATGGGACCCTTGCAAATTTGCATTTTCAACTTGCAGCCACTCAGCAAGTGAAAAAGAATCAGACTGCTTTCTTGCTAGGGAGAAACATACTAAAACCTTTGAGTCAAAACAAGTGATGTTGAACACATCAAGCCAGTTCATTGAACAGTATAGAAATAAATAAATAAATAATCCCCCATCGTTTTTGAAAGAATCACATATCTAAAGTTCCATGGAAGCACTAGAAAAGGCTGTTAAGCTAAAGAATCATGAAACAGAGAAAGGATATAACCATCCTCCCATTCAGTTTCTTCTCAATGCACCACACATTACAGCATTTTATTCACTTTTTAAAAGGGCATAAAATTAAAATAGGCAAAATACTTGCCAACAAAATTAGTAATAAAGCAAACGAGATTGTGCCAACTTTTAACAACCACAAGCAACCATAATCTTATGCATTTGTGGCTTGGTTGGGGCCCGATAGCTCCATGAGATCATATCAAATGGACATTAATCATATTACCGGTGATGTTATGTGCAATCATGAGGTCCCAACATGAATATTCTTGCGGACAGTCTGCAGTCATTTGAAAGCCCTTGTCAGGTCAATCGTTGCCCATTTGTACTAAGTATTCAAAATTCAAAACACCTCTACCATGGACTAGGAAAGGGAATGGAGATGATCTCCCAACCTTTGGAAATCTCTTCTGCAAACCATGACAAACTATCTTGACAAGATATTAATTTGACGGACATTTCTTACCTAACCCTTGCATCTGTCATCATCCAAGTTACACTGACCATGAGAAAAGTGGCTGTCACAGGTAAAATCGTGGAAATATGATACACCCATGTTTTCCCACAAGCATATCAATGAAAGGTGAGTGATAGGAACGTAAGAGCTACTTATTGGTAAAAGAGTATAGTTGCTTAAATAAGGCTTTCAAGCATGTCATGTTTCAAGTACTTGAATTCAACAGATTGAATAACAATGTTCATGTGGACTTGGACAATGGCCCGTCGACCAAATTTCCTCTCCAAGCACTCCGACTTCCTAAAATCAAGATTACCAATATCTGGACAGTCTAATTCATTATTAGTTCTAGACTCATTCTACCGTAACACCTTCTTTCTAGAAAAATTACAACGATCAGAACAATTCATTCTAGAAAAATTACAAGAAACTGAAAATTCAGAATATCAATTTTCATGCTCAATGTATCGGAAGACACCCTTACTGGGAGCTTGGTCCATGTTAGTTGATCTACCGAAGATCCAGCTGAAGGGCCATGCTTCGACGACGGAAAAGATACGGCTTGCGCTTGCTGCTGCTGATTTGGCCGCCGCAAGCCGCAAGAAGCAGCAGCAGAGGGCTTGGGACATGGAACAGAGAACGATGCCATGGGTTCAAATAAGGAAAATGCACAGAATCTTCAAACAGAGCTAAAAAAAACAAAGTGGAAGATCGACAATCAACGAAAAGTTGGAAAATTTAGAGCAAAAAAGCGCAAGAAGACTTAGATTTTTAGCTTTGCTACGTGAAAAACGGAAGAACAACAAAACGAGGATGATTTAACACAATAAAACAGAAATAAGAAATCTAAAAGCAGCCGATCTGGAGTCCGACCTTGGAGAACTTGGAAAACTCTCGAAGTTTCGATTTTCTAGCTTTCTACGAAAATAGAGTAAACACGGAGCTGCGAAAGCAGGAAAAAAAAACGAAAAAAGAAAAAAGCGGAATTTGCGGTGAAATCCCTTAGACCAGAGCTCCAAAACACTGGAACCCAACGATTTGCAGTGATATCAGTTCCGAGCAGCGAGAAAAAAGAGGAAGATCTGGAATGCGCAGGAGAGAGAGAGAGAGAGAGAGAGAGAGAGAGAGAGAGAGAGAGCGCGCGCTTTGTAGGTGGAAAACGGCGATGATATCGAAGAAGACAGGTGGGAAGCTCTAGAAGTTTTGGATGTCTCCGACTTTTGATCGGTGTTTCTTGTGATGTGAGTAGGCAGAGTTCGATGGAAACGAGGGAGGGCTAAAAGAGAAATGTTCGCCCCCTCATTTTTAATTTGTTGGCCCTTTCTTTTGATAGATTTCTTCCCTCCATCCAACCATTCAACTGCCTCTTGCAACCAAGCCTCCCACCCACTCCCCACGCTCCACGGCCGCTGCGAATTTAAAGCTCGGGCTCAGCGGGCCCAACCCATAGGCCCACTCTCGAGGGGCATGGGAGTGGATAAGGTCAGTCAAATCTTTGAGATTAGGTCATATCAGGCACCAAGGAGGAATGAATTGGGCGTCTAAAAAGGTAAAACCTCCGTAAACAAGAAAAATAAAGTTAAGGTGGTAGTTTGATATATGAAAACAAAAAGTACATACAGAGATTGAGCCCAACCCTTTTTCAATCTTGGGTTCTTCTTCCATGGGAGGAAACACACAAAAACAACTACAATCCTTGAAAATTTGAACCTGCTTTCAATGTCACAGTCCATGACTATCTTTTAGGAAGCAATTTCAATGTCACAGTCCATGACTATCTTTTAGGAAGCAAAGCCTTTGGTGCTTTTACAAACCATAGTCCACCAATTATTTGTTGGTATCGGAAGCATTTTCTGTCACCAAGGAATGCAGTAGAAAATGAAATAAAATAAATAAATGCCTCTTGATTAGGCAAATATGCAACAAGTCAGGCTTAGAAAAATTAAAACTCGAAAATTTATAATGTAGGCACAACTTCTCGTGAGTTAAGATGATTAAAAAGACGTGAACTTTTCTAAGAACTTAAAAAAAAAAAAAAAAAAAAAAAAAAAAAAGGCTTCTCAAGATGTGAATAAAGCATGCCTCTTGCCTCTAACACTCTTTCCTTTTTCAGAGACTTCAAGAATATAGTTGTAAGAAAGTAATAGACATCTTACCTAAAGGCTAGGCCTATTCTTTCCTTCAAACCCCAGCGGTTACGGTATGTGACAAACTATTGATATAAAAAGCTAATAACACTTGGACATTTCAGATCAAATGAGCATTTAAAAAAACAATTCAAGCTGACTAACTTCTAACAAATAAACCATGCCAACTTTAGCTGGTAGAAATTTGCTAACTAATGGCATAATCCATCAATGGAAGCACCACAAGTGTCCCCTTCAAGCGACTCCAAAACTTTTATATAAGAGAACCCTTAGCTCTCATTTGGGAACATGGAAGAAGAGAGAGGCATGGACAGTAAAGTGAATGGTGGGCTGGTGGCAGGAAAGTGTTATCCGATTAATTTTTTGGTTCCTCTTTCAGAAATATCTTTAAAGGCCAACAGACAGATCCTCTTTCCACTAAAATGGTGGAGGAAAGATACAGATCCTCTTTCCACTAAATTGGACAAATACCTTATCCCAATAAAGATAAGGATACCCTTAATGGTTACCTCTATTAGTATTTTGATATTTTAATATGTATTTTTCTATTTTATATATCTTGAATGATATACTAAAATGCTACGAAGGGCATCATCCCATTACTTTTTTTTTATCTCTCTGATATTTTTATACTGCTGTGAGAGTTATCAATGCATTTACCACTGTCGATGGTAGTTCTAGTTATATATCTCCTTTTAGTGCACACAATTTTCCATTTGGACTGTAGACTAAAACATTTGAAGCATCTTGTTTTGGTCAACAATTTGGATAGTCGGAATTAGGTTTAGCAGTACTCATCTACAAAAATAAAACTCAATGAGTGGGCATGAATTTCAACTATGACTTTTGCAATATCTTAAGATCAGCTGAATGTTTTGGTTAGCACTAATCTTAGAGGATAAATATATGCTCATATTATTATTCAAGGTACAAACTCTTTCTATCTTCTAGAGTTATAGGTGGTAGGAAGCATGTATGTGAGATCTCAAAGGTAGAGGATAACTAAAAATCTACTAGTTTAGGACTTGTTGCAAATAAAGCTATATTGTTTGATATAAATTATAGATATAATCATGCCATTGGGTTCCATTCCAAATCATTGAAAAACATTTAATTTCTAAAATGCCTTATTTTTCTTCCTTACTACCACCATCTCAAAAACCCTCACCCTAACCCCTTGACATTGCCACTGCCACAGCCATTTCTTGTCGCTACTAGTTGTCTGTTCATTGACGGATAAGGATCATTCATCGAAACGGCTTTATCGCTACAACATTATGGATTCGTTGCATCATCGGATCTTGCCTTCATCGTTAGGAAAACAAAGAAACTAATGCGGCCACTTGTTTCTTACTTCATTGTCAATGAGGACGTTGCATCGCTAACACTCATGGCGATAATGTCTTCTTCAATTTTAGTTAAAATATTTTCAAATTGTACAATCTTCTCTAGTAAAAATTTCTATTATAGCATCATTCTCATTACCTCTTCTTATTCACCAACGAAAACCCACACCTGTTCATCATCAAATAGAGTTGCACAATTTTTACGCAATGATAGGCAACAGAGTCAAGTTTTGATAAGGGATTGGGTTCAAATAACAAATTTTGAGGTATTACAAAATCTCGATGATAGGTGAGGGATTGAGAAAGCAGACAGCAGAGTCACGGTGATCGAAGAAGGTAAGGGAGGCTTCAGCAACTGCAGATATGGCGAGGGAGAGGTTGGTGTTGGGGTTGAGAGAGGACCAAGCATGGGTGACCAACTGTGCATCGGCGACAAGTGGTGATTGGCTTAAATAGCAGCAGCAGATTTTGAGCCTGTATTTACGCATTCATTTCAAAGGGTGATGCACCATGGCTAATGCATTGTAATGGACAAAAGATAGGGATGGTGGGGAATTGGATAGGTTTTGGAGGATTTTTTGAAAATTTAAACAGTTTTTTTAAATAGATTAAGGTGGGACTCTAATAAAATGTGTATATTTGTAATTTATGTCAAACAAAATAGATTTGTCAAACAAAGAGGGTATACTTGCAATATGGTACAAACTTTGTAGGTATACTTGCAAAAAGCCCTTTTTTTTCAAGTTCAAATGCTAGGAGTCTATATATAGTCGTTTCCAAGTTTAGTCATTATATGATCATTTTTATAGCTTTCTTTTAACCTTGAGGACAAGATTATTTTTGAGGGGGATTTAATGTTAGGATCTTAGGGTCTTAGGGTTAAATATTAGCTAGATTAGCCAGACATGCTTTGTGTATATAAATACATATTCTGTCATAAATAAGATGTTTTGTGATTTGGAATTAATCTTGTTCAATAAGTGAAGAGTGTAGCTAGGTCAAAATAGTTGAGGAAAGTTGCTAGCTTAAAATAGAAGACTGGATCATCAATTCCAAGCCTTGGATTGAGAATCCTAACACTATGTCTGTAACATTCTCAAGTTAGGTGCTACAAAAGTCTAAAGAGCATTCAATGTACTTTAAAATTAAAAAATCTAACTATTGCTTTTAAAAAGTCAGCCATCATGCTTCACTGTGGAATTCCAATACTTTTTGAAAAGTTTTCTTACAGGAGTAAAAAGTACTTGAAGTAAAAGTACTTTTGACAATATATATTTATTTGGCTATAATATGATAAAAGTATTTTTATTATCCAAATGACAAAAAAGGATAAAAAAACTTATATTTTAACTTCATCACTAGTTATCTTCAAAAGAATTATGCAAATAATATAATATGCAGATCAAATTTTAAGATTTAAAATAAATGTTAATAATAAAATATTTTTCATATATATTGTTAGCTTAGGAGAAGAAAAATACTTGATGTTTTTAATATTAATATACATATATGATAAAATTATATATATACACTAAGTTCTGATAAAATTTTTATATAGAATTTAAGTTCACACTAAATAGATATAATTATTGACAATGAAACTATTTTGTTCCATAGGATAATTAATCGATAGCTATTATTATCTTGCCTTTGATAGTTGTTAACAACGAAACAATTGCCTTGCATATAATAACTAGAAGCAACCAAATGTTGTCTTTTATATAATAATTATAAGCAATCGAATGTTGCCTTGCATGTGATGACTATATACAACAAAATATTAGTTTGGTCATCAATGCACATATGTCACTGAGCATTTACAACCAGATTGCAAAGAATTTATTTAGATGTTAATAACTTTTAACAAAGAAATTTAATATTTTTGAAACAAAATATTTGGATGTCAAAAGTCTAATTTCTTGTAGTGTTTATGAAAATTGTGCTCCTAACTTACAAAAGATTCCAATGAAAGTTCTTAGTCAAACATGTTGCCCCTTTGGATGTAAGCATAATTGGAGTGTATTTGAAAATATACATGCGAAGAAAATAAATCGATTGGAGCATGATAGATTATGTGATCCTATGCATGTTCATTATAAATTAAGCTTATTAGATAGGTGAGTTAACATAAATTTGTGTCTTAAATTTTTATTAATCTTATTGTATTTTGTATATTTAAATAAAATATATTCTTTGATTTTGCAAGAAGAAAGTTAGAAACTTTATTATGAACCTATATATCTAGATAATATAAATGTGTTGGAGGATTGGCAAGTCGAAGAGGATTTTTCCCTACATTTTGAACAACATATTGATGTTTGTCCCAAAAATAAGGTGAATAACAAAGCACAAAACTAGATAAGATTGGGAAACTAAATGAATGTGCAAGAGTAAGAAAAAATAAGGAGTGGAAGTATACAAGAACACATAATAATAAACGCATAGGGTAGTATAATGATTCAAGCCAACTCAGCACCTACTTTACTCTTTAAAGTATCTTAATTTTAAGTTTCACTATCCATTGTGGAATTACACATTTAGTTTCTTCAAAAACATCAAGAACTCTAACAATACCACCTAGTTTTATCGCGCTTATCTGAGAACTCTTACATCACAATACTACTAAAAGGATAACTTTTTCTTGCTAGCAAAAATCCTAAAACTCAGACTAAGATATACAAGAAACTATCTCTAAGTAAGTTAAGATATACATGAGATAAAGCTTAAATGTAAAGATTACCCAATGAAAGCAAGGTGCTTCAAACCATTCTTCAGTTGGATTTGATATAGCTTAAAGTTTATTAAAAGTTGAAACATAGTGGAGCGAATGCATTTTGAATCACTTTAGTTCTCTTGTGAATGCAACACTTGTAGCTCAAAAAACTCTAAACAAATCCTCATTTCTCTTCAATGAAACTTATATTTATAAGCTCTAAAGAGATTCTTAATCATTTGGAGGAAGATCATTGAGAAACAACTATTACAATGTCTTTTCAAAACTCAACATGAAATAACCATAAGAACGACATACCTCTATCCATTCCTTTATTGATTCCTATATTAACGTTAGTAGGCTCAAAGATATCTGCGGTCACCTCTGTTGCTTCCTTGTTGAATGTTGTCATTATAAAGATCTTAACAAGCCTTTGTGGATTCCTCTGTGAATGTTATATGTTTCCATTGTCAACATAATTCAAAACATTCATGTAGATAGAGATTGTAACATACATTTGTGACATTTGGGTGGTTCCTTAGTCTTTTCCTCTTTCATTCTTATGCTACATAAACTTAGTTACAGTGGATTTAATAGACCTTTATGACTCATGTTTAGTTTCAGTGGACTTAACAGACCTTTATAACCCACGTTTGTCTTCTTTATGGATTCCTTTATTACTCCAAAACTTAGTCAAACTTCATTGACTTAAGTTTAAGTCATAAATAAATTTTGTTATCATCAAAACTATATAGATAGACTCAACAATTGATAGTTAGGTTGAGATGAGCAACCACAAACTTCAACACTCAAAAGAGAAAATAAAGATTTTGGTATTAATTTCTCTATTTTTTATACTTTATTTCAATTTTTATTATAATTAATAGTGATTAATTAGTAATTACTCTTTAGTATGTATATTAGAAGTCTCCACTCATTCAAGAGGATAATAAAAGCAATGTTGTGAATGATAATTGATGGAGCTAGAAAGGAATCTAGACGAATGAAGAATTGAAGTTGTGAAGAATTATAAATTTCTTGTTGAGCTTGTTGATTACTTCTTAAAGTTTGACACGATACTAACTATATTATGACATTTCACTAATAATTTTTTGCATTCTATATATGCCATTCTACATGTGTGAATTACTTATATATTATTGTTGTTTTATTTAAAAGATGGGATTTGGCTCAAACAAACCCTAACTAAGCACGTTAAGTTTTTTGAAGTGAGTATGCAATTAATTGCTTGTATATTTCAACAATATTATTATATTTTATGTGGACATATATAACTATTTATATGCAATTCGATTACCTAAAACATATTCTAATTAGGGGAGACTAGAACTAAATATCAATCATTAGATCGATATTGAGTCGCAAGCCCATCAATAGAAATGGTTTGACCATCAAAGGGTAAAATTAACTTTTTACCTATTTTTATTAATACTTATTAAATTTACTAAAAATATCAAAGGGCATTAAAGTTTGTTAAAGTTTATAATCTTCAATAGGCTTTAATAAAATTGATTAAAATTTATTTGATCTGTTACGATTTTTAATAGACTTTAAAATAACATTTATTAAAGTCAATTAAAGCTCTTTAAATTTTATTAATATTTATTGAATCTTTCATAAGCGTTCATAGATTTTAACATGTTTGCATTAAAGTTTGTCAAAGTTTATTAAAATTCTTTTAACTGCATTGAATCTTTTGTAAACTTCAATGGGCTGTTATTAAAGTTTGTTAATAATTATTAAAGTTTATCATTTCTTCCTTAGGGTTTATTAAACTTTCATAAGCTCATTAAAGTATATAAAAGTACATTAAAAAAGGTTTCTAGATTTTAAATTTTTTTTGAAAATACTAAAGTTACATTTGGACTCCATATTTTAAGTACACATCTATAATATTATTCAACATTTAAATAAACTTAAAAAAATAGTATAAATGAACCCATAAATCGTTTATTTAAAAATTCACAAAATTATCCTCATGTCCTATTCTCTTCTCACTAAAAAAATGTTCTAGTACACAAGTTCTCAAGAATTAGTCATTTTAACTCATAATCTTAAAACTTATTGGAGGATGCTTAACCTTTATTACTGCGCAGTGTGCTTGATGCCGAATTTAGGGCGGGGTCTGGCATAACTTGATAGCTAGGCTGTCCGACAGGCGACCACAATCGTGGACCCAATAAAATATTTAATAAGCATTCAACCTTCTGAAATTGGAAGACGAAAGATTTAGGTTTCGACCATAAAATTCAATTAAAAGCATGGTCCCTAACAACATGTAAGTGCATTTAAGAAGAAACTTCCGAGTTGTGTTCCATTAAGATGCTGTGATTTTTTTCTTAGACCCACTGAAAGGATTCTTCAATTTTTAAAACTTCACATATATCACAGTAGAACACGTAGAAAATTAAGTAATATACTGGCTCTTCTAAATTGAATCCCCTTGAAACGGCATATGACAAGATATTTGTCTCCCCTCATAAAATAAGGTGAACCAACGAAGTGATTATACATGATAGGATAGTCGATATGGTCCAGCACAAGACACAAAGGATAAATAATGGTGTAGCTGGATTTGTCCTATGTAATTAAAAAAAAAAAAGCTTAGTTATTGGTGTTAATATTGATGTTGACAAGTTTTATCCCCGGTGCCCCAATTAAATGGTCCGTAGCATGTGAAAATTTCCATAGAAGCACAACTTAGATTAATTCAGATAACAATGAACTCGGTTTCCCTGATTCCAACTACCCTTCTTTGCGTCTTTAACTCAAATGTGTCTTTCCAGGGGCCGAAAAATCCCATATAGCCTTAATACTCCTTAAATAGTGTTAACCTGCGAATAAGTTTTGTGCCTTGAAAACATTCTTGTAATTGCATCCACAATATTAACCTCAGATAATTCGACTCCATAGGTACACATTTAAGTAGCCAAAATTCTTTGGATGCCCACGATAGGTTCATCAGTCTGATAACTTACCAATGGTTTTCCAAGCGCACTGCTAATGAGATACGTATGCACAGCTGTCCATTTAAATGGGTGTTGAACTGGTTTTTAAAAGGCTTGAATGTCGGCCTTCGTTGTAGGTAGGTAGCAATCCATGTTTTACTATCCTCGCTATAAATTGTTGATTGTATCACTTCTTGATTGCGGTTTGGCTGGCAGCCTACGCTAAGTATTCGTCATCCATCCGAGCATGCCCACAGCATGTATTTATGGAATTTTGCCCCACAATCTTTCTCTGGCCGAGGAGAAGCGTACTTGCTAGGAGTTTCAGGAAAACTGCTTGCAACCCTATAAAGGGGGTTAGAAATCCACATCGCAACCCATTATTAATCCAATTTTTTAATATACACTTCAGCATCACCCAAATTCCATGCCTGTCAGTACCAGTCTGTCACTTTCTTTCCAGTCTGTGTCCTCCATCCTGTCGCTTACACGGCATGCCTTCCCACGACGTGGGCGAAGCTGGCCGTCTGTGCCCAGGTGATGTGTCACTCCTGCCACAATGCCGCAGGCAGTTAATAACACGAGGTAGACAACATTCCCCGACACAAAACGCCAGTTCCGTCCTTTTTCTATCTTGACCTTTCCAGCCACCATTTTTTCAAATTCTTCAATCTACTTATTTTTTATGGAAAATAAATAATAAATACATAGTTATCAAATGAAACAGTGGCTTCCATCTTCTCTAAATAGGTCCAATAAGACCGAATTCAAAGGCCAAGGCCTGCCTGATCTCGAACAGAATAGACAATGTAAAAGCAATTGGTGAGATAATCTCATCCTGTCTACCACAAGATTGTTTGGATAGAGTATATCAAAAAGAGGATGTACTAAAAAGAGTGTATTAGAAAACTGTTGAAGGGAATGCCATTAGTAAGATGGGCTTTTTAATGAAAAAGTACGAAGAATTGGTTGAAATTACAAGTAACCAGGAGAAAAAATAGAGTTGTTAATGATAGCTAAAATGAAAGGAGAGCATTGCTAATACACTTACTTCCTAACACATCCAAATGGACCCTGAAGGTATAGAATCATAGACCGCATTTGGACTCCTTAAAAATGCGTAAACAACATAGGTTGCAGAAACCCAATTAGCCAATGATCAGATGCCATAGGTGAAAATCAAAATCCTGTTATTCACAATTTGAAGCGTCAAGAAAACTAAGTTTATGCCAGCATTCGGTCACACCATTAGTAAAAATTCACCAATGAGACACTACAGAGCCACGCACCAATACAGCAAGTCGGCTCTTCTATGAATTCCTAGGAAAATACTGCAATTCCATGTTATTGAAAGCAGATTATTTGACCAATTGATGGATGTTCTGGGACAAAAAATCAGAACAAGATACATGTGCCCTGAGGACTTTCATGGACAAATGTGATTGGGCAGGTGATGGAACCTCAGTAGACATCTTACAATTTGGCAGAAATAATTATGGAAAAAAACAACCTAGTAGCGGAGCCAGTAGGTTCGGCGTCGGAACCAGTTGTAGTCTGGAAGGCTCCGGATTGGACCACTGGCAGCAATTGCGATCTCCTGAAATATGCACAGAATTGAACATTAAGATATCAATCTCAAATATTTACTTGTGAAAATAAACGATCCAATCACAAGCAACCCCTAGACTCAAATATCTCATCAATGTCCTATACTTCAGTCACAACACATTTCAATCCATAATCCATTGCATTAAAGAGAGAGCACAGTGTGGTTGACGCTGGTCTTTTCCCTTGCAGAGGATTCACCGTACTGCTCTGCTAAGAAGCATATCCTTTAGCTCCAATGTCCTTTTGGGCTGTCTCCTCTTCCATTCCTCCAGCCTGAACCAATGCCATAACAGAAGCTGTTCTGTCTTTGTTATGCATGGATGACTTTTGCTGCCACTCATCTTGATTTTGTTTTGTATTCTTATACAACCATAATCTTTCTCAAAAGAGTTACCTAATACAACCATAATGGATGATTTCCACCACCACTAGTCTTGATTTTCCACTGCATTCTATGTAACCATAATTTTTTTCAAAAGGGTTGCCTAATATTGATAACAATTATCATGATGATAAATACCTGTTAAGTTTGGAAGAGTAGGATCCCAATATGCATTAATCCCAAACAAACTTGTGAAGTCACTTACTAAACCATTTTCAAATTGTCTAGTCTAGGGAAGTTATTGATGAGGATTGGTTTTTGTAAAATGGCCCTTAGCCTAAGAGATCATGTTCTTGTGTGATTGTCATATTTGAATCAAGGTCATGCTCTTCCTAGATGCCAGTCATCTGCATTCACTATTAATAAAAAATCATTACCCTGTCAAAGATGAACCGATTTGCGACACGCTTGACAACGCTTGCATCAACTGCATCAATCCTTGCAAAAAGTTCAGCAAATGGGATTCTGCGGCCATATGTAAGTAGCTGGACGCACAGAAGTATTGATGAGAAAAACAGAGAAAGGAAGATTGAGAAATTATAGGGTTCGGCATACGAAATGGGATTCAAACACAAAGCATTACCTGACGGCCTATATCTTCAGCAATGGGACTGGTTCCATCAGTATGAAGTAGAATAGAAGATTTCAACTGGAGAAAAGCAGTTCAGTGAGTAATGAAAATTGTCTGAAAAATGATAGACACTGATTTTTCGTTATCACCAACAACAAAAATTTGAGGGATATAAAGATCCTTCAAGATGACTTATAAGTTTATATTGAGTTATCAATAAAGAACAAACTTGTCTAGACCTACTGGTGGGGGCTCACATAAAGTACTTTGTTTTCTCCAATAGAAATTTAAAATAACAATTCTCCAATACTGTTAAAATACCAGCTCTTTCTCATCATTCTAGAAAGTTAATACTCTCTACTTTACATTCATGATGATGATGATCTATATCATGTTAGTTGCACTAATCACATTCATGAGAAAGAAGGAGAACCATGCCAAGCAAGTAGCCCCCAGATAATGAGTATGTTCTCCACATGTGAAACACCTACTTGACATATTTTGAGGAGGTGCAGAATTTATAGAATTGATCAAGAGTCTAAAGAGCTTTAGATTGCTTTAAAAGGAAAACAACTCTTCCAGTGCTTTGCCCTTTTATTTTATATATTATACAGTACCACAACATTCTGGCCTGCATCTGGATCAGAGTTCTATATAAATATCATTGGTGAGCTTATAAGGGCCCCAGTTAGTTTGTTATCAGACCTCAGCTGGGACTTGCATTCTTCACATCATTGGTTCTCTTTTTTTATAAGCTTCTATAGTCCTTGAAAAAAGTCTAAAAAGTCCCTTCCAAAGACAATCATTTTCAAAATGCTTAGTTACAGGACCAGGAAATATTGTACTTTTTCTTTGATCCTTCCATGCCACTGATCTTTTCTCAAAAATGTTTAAGATTCAATCACTGGATCTGAGTGGATGATACACCAGGATGTGTGCCAAGCAGCTCAAGATACATCAGCAGAGGAGAGCAGCATGATGCCACTGCCAAACCAGCTAGGCACCATGCACATGCAATCCATGACAGCTGAATACATGAAAGTAACACTGGTTTCCATTACATTTATAGGGCCACACAACGACACATGAAAGAACGGACACTATTGACCCATGCCGGCCTATTACAGGGCGTAAATGTCGTTATGGACCACTGCTGCAGCAATGATGCCATTTACTTTATTTCGTTTTCACCTTTTCCTTTCTTTTTCCACTCACCCATTTAGACATTTAAGAAACTCACGGAACTAAATTTATAATGCCAATATTGAGAATAAGACAACAATTTGAATGGGATACAATGAATCAAGGCAGCAGGATCACTTCGTCAAATATCAGAACAATATGATAAGCTAACCAGCACTGTGGCAAAAGATTCTAACAAAAATAATCTATTTCAACATCAAATATATGCCCAAAAAACAATATGCATATAGGAATTTTGTGATTTTTTATGAATTTTTCCCAAATTTTCTTACAGTTTTCAATTTAAAAGCTTTCAACCAATACAGCCATATTTTAATGGCTCAATGACTTGCCATTATGTTACTGAATGCCTCAATCCAGTCATAGGTCTCAATATGGTAACAGTAGCAATTATCTTGAAGTTGCATACTAACTTGAAACAGTATAATATGGAAAGAAATTTTCGCAAACTCATTGTTTGGCGTGTCACAATGCTTGAGATTTTTTCCGTAAACTGAAAGAAAAAGCATTTGAACCCACTCTCAACAACAAAAATAAAAATACGGCATACTCCCACTCTCAATAACAAAAATAGAAACATGGCATACACCCACTCGCAATAACGAAAATAAAAATATGGCACACTACCACTTCAAGAAGCCTATAAAGGCCTTCATGAATGTCAAACAAAGAGACCATTTACCTTGCGCAACAGAGCTGGATCTTCTGGATAAATCTCCTAAAAAGCCATTAAGGAGATCTGAAAACCTAGCTATGGAAATTCATCCCTTCATCCGTTTTATCCAACAGACACTCCGGCCCAACATGAAAAAATCACCACTCTGTTGCTGTAGTCTGTCCCAGCAAAACAACTAAGGTTGAACCCACCCAAGACTATAGTTGCACAAGTCAATCTGATTACCATTCCTATGTGATAATCCAAATAAACTTTCAACTTTTAGCAAACCGTTAAAATTTTTGAGAAAATTTTAAGAAGTCAATAAATTCATGTATTAGAGGATAGTCTAACGTAATAAGTAACATCCAGGCAAGAAAAATGTTAAAAAAAACAAACTACATCTCCATGAAGACAAATATCCATGTCAAGACAAATCTTTTAAACAAATTGAAAAATAAAAAAAACATATCCATCAAGACAGATACCCATGACTTCCAGTAATATAATATCAAAAGTGGCAATATTATATTGCCAATAAGTCAGCACATCATACTTTCATAAGTGAAAATAGCTGACCTAACACATCAGCAAGATAAAAGCATTTAAGGCATTTCACAAACAAGTATTGATGAATTACCTGATTGCGAGCACGAATAACATCAGCATCCGAAACACGGTAAGACAACTTGCTGATCTCATACATAATTGCATAAGATAAATCATCCAAGCAATCCGGCTGATTACAGAAGGCCAAAGAAAAGGCAGGTCAAAATAAACTTGCAACTGGTTTTACAAAAATTGCAAACAAAGCATAAAAGGGTGAATTTTGATTGCTGAACTATCAAAACATTAGAGAGAGAGAGAGAGTGTTGTCGAGCATCAAAGAAAATATTCAACAATTTCCAAGGCAATGAAAAGAACAAATCGAGCTCATTCACTGGGGAGGAGGGCGCAATCCAGCTAGAACTACAATTAGAATGGGTCAATTTTCAAATACTCGAGGATTAATACAAAACAAAGATATTTGCATAACGTCTGTGACATAAGCAGCAAATCAATGTCTTAAGGTCCTTACACTTCAAATGAAACAGAGATTAAAAATTATTTGAAGCTGTCTTCCTTAAGCAATTAACTTCATACTCATCAAAATCTACAAAGCTCTCCGCCCCCCACACCCCCCCCAACCCCCTGGATTGGATGGAGGGAGTTAATAGAATTTTTATTTCTATAAAAAGCAATTGCCTTAAGGGTGTGTTTGGTGTAAGGGAAAAGAATGGTAAAATACACCATATGGAAAAGAAAAGTTAAAAGCCACTTTTCCTCCTCTTTTCGATCTCTTTTTCCATTAACCAAACACACAATAAATAAAATTTACAGCTGTTCAAACCAAACAGCAACAAAGAAGAGTGCCGCAGGACCAATGTTATCAGAACTGAATGATTGCTTGAATTGATTCATACATCGGTTTGGTTTAAACTGGTTCAAGTTGTAATTTGAATTTTGAACAAATTTAAACCATAACATTGTCATTACTTATTAATTAAACTTAATTTTTATATTAAATAAATTATTAATAGCATCAACCTAAAAAATTATATTTCAAGACAACTTTAAATCAAATGAATGGAATAGATTATTTATTTCACTTAGAGTGGGCTTTATATGAACTGTGGCCATGTACGATCTTATTGTGCACCACTATCTATTAAGCCAACTCCACTTTCCAAGGAACCACTGACTTGCC
Source organism: Pouteria campechiana (assembly GCA_036873735.1). NCBI lineage: Eukaryota > Viridiplantae > Streptophyta > Magnoliopsida > Ericales > Sapotaceae > Pouteria > Pouteria campechiana. Next base: position 82,542 of record JAYJMB010015601.1, read on the forward strand.
TTTTTACCCTTCTTCAGCAGCAGGTTTCCAAGATGAGATAAGCATAGCAAATCAGTGAGACAAAACCATAGTGGAGGAGCAACCCATCTTGTCATCATGCTGAGAAAGGAATGATATGAATTCCTTTCTCCCTCTCCCTCTCCTTCTTTGGTTGGCATCTCTCAACTTTAGGAACAAGTGAACAGATGGAACCAGTTTGTACGGTTAAACCAATAATTCCTATATTTCAAACAGTTTTTTAGATACAGCGTAAAACAGGACACATCGGACTGACAGGGAGAATCAGTTCCCAGTCGGACAAGTTGGGCTAGCTGGTCTAGTCCGGTTCTGATAACATTGCTCAGGATAAAACCTCAACTATCATCTAATGACAAGACAGCCTAATAGTAACCCCTTATAGCAAGCTGACATGGTCAAGCAACAGCTTCTCTTTTGGCTTTTGACTAAAATTGGCATTAGCTTCATCAATCATAGGAGCTAAATGCAAACTTTCCACAGAAACAAAATAGACAAAATCCAATCAAATGCACTAAACAAATCAAATTCTAGGCTCTAAAATGGCAGGGAAGAAAAAGCAACTTCAGGATCTCACTGCCCCAAAGAGGTTGGCATGCCTAAGATTTCATTCACTAGTAAGGCAGGGAAGGAAAACTGAAATCCTAATGCACAGATTTTGGGTCTAAGTTGCACTACTTTGGATTTAAGATAAGCTGAACTGGGTGTAAAATTTTTGAGAGCTGATTGAAAATGTATTGAATAAATCAGTATTCACCGTATCAATAATATCACCAATATATCACCCTGATATATCCATTTGTAGGGTGGCTAAATGAAATCAACAAGCAATCTTTTGGATATATCTTAACGATACATCAACAGTTGCTTGGTTTCACTTATTTCACTTTAAGTTGAGGCTTTAATAATTAATGCATGATTATTAGAGTCAATTAACATCTTGGATATTTGAAATAAAATTGAAAATTAACTGAATTTTTTAATTTTTACTGAAATTATCATGTACTTTCATGTATCCTTTTGGAATGGACATTGCAACTAAGGGTGGAATGATATAGTCCATTGCATCATCAATTACAATCCATTTCTTTTCGTCTTAATTCATTTCCGTTAGAAGATTTAAAAATTAAAAAAAAAGAGGTCAGCTATGTTTATGTCACACTCATACACAAAGGAAACTTGCTACACATGCTAGTTCATGTAAAGATTTGCATCTAGAATGAGTATTTGTGCCTTTAAAAACTTTTTCCAGTTTCTTCAACAATTTCACTATTTTTCTCAAGCGTTTTTAAAATATCTTTGTTTTCATGATATTCTTCAGCAATATATTCAGTACAGCCTAACAATAAGGGCCATTTGCACAAACCCCCCTCAAGTTTTTTGATTTTGCAATTCTAACCGCAACTTTGGATTTAGCAAATAAATCCCTACTTATAAATACATTTAATGTATTTGCCCCTTTGTGAACAGTCATGACGATTTTGTGTGTTTACTGACAGAAATTGGAAAAAAAATGCCCCCATATCAACGGTAAATCTTTGACCAACAACTGTGGGTTACATGGACATCATCATGGAAATGGACCTCAGAAATTGGAGGTATAACCAGTGTTATTAAAACCAGGTGCCATCCCGGTCCGATTCACCACAGTTACCGAATCTTTCATATTAATGGGATTAAACTGATAGAACCAGTGGTCAAACCGCTTTTCTAACCGGCTAATTTTGAAAACAGAAAGTCCCAACGATCTTCCTCTCCCTCTCCATCTCTCATTGCCCTTTTACCCAACCCTAACAACTCCTCTCTCACTGCAGTGCCAAAGCAGCCACCTTACTCGTCGCAGGTGTTCTTTCCTGCTTATATGGTAATCGGTAACAAGTCAGTTTACTGTGAGATTGCAATTTTTTTATTCTTCATGTAATCCCACAACCCACTGCATTCAAAACCCTGTTCTTCATCATCATAATAGACAAACCCATTTCCAACCACTGATGAAGACCGAATATAAACTAATTTTTTGAAAAACAAAGGAAAATCCCTTTGCTCCTTGAGATGAAATTGAAAAGTTCTGCTGCCACCATTAAGTCTATCATCTAGCAACCCAAACGACCGGAAATCCACTCATTAAGGATAATTTAACATTTTAAATAAATATTGCTTATATTTGAAGTTGCTAAATATATAAAATGTGAATATATTTTTTGTACACCGTTTTTCTGATATTTGAGCTTTGATGGATTTTTTATGAGGCTATGTTGAATGTGGAATTTGCTGTTGAATGTTGAATGCAGTGATGTACTGACAAAATGTTGAAAGTGGGCATACAATCATGTGACATGAGTATGCAAATCATTGCTAGCTTTTTTATTTTGATTCAAAATTTTAAATTATTATATTGATAATTGTTTTCCAGTTTTGAATATCATGGATCTTATGTACTTAAAATTATATGCTGACATCACAGTTCAATACAGTTCCTTTAACTGGTTAAACCAGTTTGAACCAAACCAAATAGTTGACCAGATTGATTATCGATTCAGTTCTGATAAGATTGGGTATGACTAGATGAATGTACTTAAACAGGCAAACTTTCATTAGACTTTGTGGCCTACCTTAGTATGATCAGGGCCATTAAAACGTGTCTTTGGATCATGCTTAATCTAGTCTTGATGATCAGTGGGTCAGATCAATTTAATGGGCTCTACTTTGAGCATTTTCACTCTGAGGCTGCATAATTTTTAAAAACAAATTTCAGCTCCATGTAGTACACTTGACTCTAGGAGCAAGTTGTGTCAACCACGCAGGGTGTAGATTGGTCATTTTACCGGGTTAGAAAATGCCATGTGGGAGAGACGCCTTACGCGAAATATTTTTATGGTTGGGGGTCATTCTGCTATTTGTTAAGTTATGAGAGCAAATACGCTAACTTGAAAAACTTGAGAAAGCCCTAACCATAATGATAAAACTAGCTCTTCCTCAAAGGCATGATACATCTCTTGCCATTAAAATGACAAACACCCATCAAGATCATTAGACGTGCCTATGGTTTGAATGGAAATATTAAAAACTAAGAAAAAATGAAAGAGGACAAAAATAGTAGATGAAACATCATAAACAAGGAGTAGTACCAACAAATCATTGGAATTACGCTAAAAATTAAAGAACATTACATTCAGATTCATTGGCATAAAGAGTTCATACAATAACCTTTTAAAAGGAAAATATATTTTAGCACGTAGTTATTTCCGTTACAACCAAACTTACCGGTTAAAGTTATTTGCTAACAAAGCCAAAGGATACAAATAAGGAAAGCAAATAGCAATCTTCAAAGAAAGAGAATGAAACCCAGTAATAAAATAAAAAATTGTTTTCCAAGTGGGTTAAATAGTCATTTGGGTCATTGATTTAGATGATTGGCTCACTTTTTTGAGCCTCCAGCTGCGAACATTATAAAATGTGGACTAATTGTTATCAACCTTTCAAGACAATGATTCTTACAAGAAACTCATAGCACAGCCATGGAAAATGTCGAGTACATCTCTAAGGGTTCAACTTCAAGTAAAATGGTCACTTAGCAGTAGAGAGAAAGGTTGGTGATGCTTTGAATCAAAGAATACATCTTTTATTGACATTTGTTCTCTACAATTGGCCATGATGTGAACAAGTGTAATTATTACAATAAGATTATGGTGAGCTACATAGAGAATTCAAAGAAAACCCCAACATTGGTATCTTGTTCTCAGGAGTTACTCATTCCTTTCAAAACATTCTCTATGGAAACATGTTGTATGGGATAGAATTTAGATGATCTAGATGGACATTTTTGGTCAAGACCAATGATTGCAATCTCGAAATTTTCGAGCGAAATTTTGCCAAGAATTTCGATTTGGCAAGCTGGCAAAATGTTCTTGCTAGAAAACAGTGAGGATTTTCGTGTTTTGGCGAAATTTCAAGGAAATTTCACCAAAATCCAAGAAATCTCGCCAAGACAGCGAAATATCACCAAAACAATGGTAAGAAATTAGAAATAAAAGAGGAAAATCCTAGAGATAGCCTTAAAATTTTTCGAAACCAACTTCTGCCTCCCAAATACATATTTTCAAAACACTTAGTGTTGATTTTCTAAGAAAAAAAGGACATTTAGGCTGTTGATTAGAAGTTCGGATGTTTGCAGCTAGCCGGTCCTCTTCCATTTCAGTGATTTTCGAGCTTACATTGTTTTTTAAGCTATGACATCACCAATGGAAGTTTCAAAACCAAGGATCGTGGTGACTTACATGGATTTGGAAGCTTGAATTCAACACACAAAGCAGCAACTCCTCCCTTTTCCATCGACAGCACCTATAACCCTAATTTTCCCCTTCGAATCCACCTCACAACCTTCGAAATCACTGCTAGAGTGCTCAAAATTGGTAAAGGGTTTGAAATCTTCAATCAGGCATGGAATCTAAGTCTGGGGCATTCAATTCATCTGTTGTGCGTCATTCACGGGCAAAAGTGGTCGTGCGTCAGTTGCTGGGGAGGCCAATACGTTGTGCTTCAGTTGCTAGGAGGACAATCCGTCCACACGAATTATTTGGTCACCAAAATTAGGTTGTTTTTGACTTTTCCTTAAAATTTTTTCAGGCAAATGCATCTATTATACTAATAATAATGATTTATTATCAGTTTTTAGTATTTTGTTAATAGATTTTCTATCATATGAATTAAAATGGGTTATAGATTGAGTTTTCTATTTAAACAACTTCTAAAACATATGAGAAATAAATTTTTAAAAATTTATTTAATTTAAATAATATAAATATTATTTAACAACAATGAAAATTAATTAATTATGTTATCCCTTATCATATAATTACTTATAGAGTTAGTTTTTAATATATGCATTTATATTTTTGTAAGTTAAGAAAATAAATAATTTATCCTGTGATTTTTAAAATTTATAATATCAAAGTTAAGGTAGAAAATTTTGTAAAATTACTAATAAAAATGTGTATAATTAGAATTATAAATTTACGCATAAATTTTTTAGGTATAAAAAGGGTTGGTGCCTTTCTTGTTGAATTTATTTTATGTCACTGATGTTAATTATTCCATAACATTGATGTTTTTATTTGTAGGTTTACTATGTTGAGCTCAAGTAAGAGAAAAGGCAGTAAAAATAAATCACGGGATATCAATTGAGATCATGGGAAGCCATTAGATGAGTATCCAAATGAAGCAGAGTGTAATTATTGTGGTCAGGGGGTGTTACAAGATTGAAAGAGCATTTAGCTAGAGGGTATAAAAAAAGTTAGAAATTGCCCCAAGGTGCCCCAAGAAGTGAAAATGTTGATTAAAAGGGTTCTAGTGCAAGAGGTGAGCTTTCAGGAGTCAAAAAGGCAACATGAGATAAACATCTCTGAAAAATTATATAGATTTTCAAATATGGTGGATGTTGATGATGATGGGGATGAAAAGGAAAATAATGGTGATATGAGAAGAGCTATGCATGCCTTTAGAGCAGATCAATGGGAAAGGGAGCAAATAATTCAGCTAGAGGGGAATAGATCAATGTTCCATGGGTCTGTTAGGGAGGTTGGTAGTGATAGTGGAGGTGGTTGAGGGGGTGGAGGATGGGGTGCTAATGGGGGTGGTGCAAAGGGTGGAATTATGGGATATTTTGGATTTAACACGAGTGTGAAAATGGTTGAACCTAAATTGTATAGGCAAGTGGGTAATGTACAAAAGAAAATAAAGGAAATGTTCAATAAGGGAAGGGACAGCGTTAGCCAGCTTGGCAAGTTTGGATCAAAGTTTTTTTTCTACAATGCAATTCCAGCACATTCAGCAAATACAATTGCATTTAAGAACTTTATAGCTTTCGCTGAAAGAGAGGGGGAACATGTAAAACCCCCCACAGGAAGGAAAATTTATGAAAAGTATTTGAAGGAAGAGGTGATAGAGATAAATGATTGGATTAATAGTCAAAAGCATCATTGGGATACTTATGGAGTTACCATTATGTGTGATGGATGAACGGGCCCAAAAAAATGTCCATCATAAATTTTATGGTATACCGCAAAGGGATATCAACATTCATAAAGTCAGTAGATGCATCAACATATGTAAAGGATGTCTATTACATCGAGCAGAGATGAGAAAAAATGATTGAATGGGTTAGTGCAGATCATGCAGTGTGGATTGTTACTGATAGTGGGAGTACTTATAAAAAAGCTATGAAAACACTGAAAGAAAGATACTCTTTTTATTGGACCCCTTGTGCTACGCATTATATTGATCTAATGCTAAAAGATATTGGTTGTCGTCCAGCTGTGTAAAAAATAAAAAATGCACGTACAGTGACCAAGTTTATATACAATCACAGTTAAGTTCTTTCTTTGTTTCACTCGACATGTAAATATGATAGAGAGATTATTCATCCTGAAAGACAAATTTGCTACAAATTATATTGCACTGGAAAGCTTGTACAAGACTCATCAAGCCCTCACCATAGCTTTTAACTCGGATAAATAGTGGACCTCAAAATATAGAAAGACGGTAGAGGGAAAGAAAGTAATAGATATTATTATGACAGCTACATATTGGGCATACTAGAACTTATCTACCGAGTTCTGAGGATAGTGGATAATGACACATCCATCCATGGGTTCCATGTATGAGTCCATTCATTTTATTATGCAAGCAATTCAGGAGAACAATCCTAATAGTGTAGATTTGGTGTTGCAGATTATAGAAGCTCGTTGCCCTACATGATGCTAGTGACTATGTGATTTAATAAGTCCAACTTCATCGAATATGTATAAAATTTCTCTATTTACATTAACTTAAATAAGTTCAATCTTTGTGGCTTGGCACTTCAGTTTTTAAAGTATTTAAAAAGCTTTTTCCTAACAATCCTAATGTTGAGGATCTTATAAGTAAGGTAATTATATACAACTTAATATACCTATATCATTTCAATGATAGTTTATTGATTAAGAATTGCATATTAACAATATTTATTTTCTTCAATGTTATAGTTGATGTGCTTCAAGATGCCAAAGGGTTATTTGAGATGAATGTAGCAATCCAATCAAAAAACAAAGCAATGCCATGTAAGTAAAGGATGGTGATTTAATAGTATGTTGTCTACTTTTTTATTTTAAATTACTAATAAATCCAAATTTTCTTTCATAAGTGAATAGTGGAATTGTTATGGGACAGAAACACCAAATCTAAGACTATTGGTATGTAGATTACTGAGTCAGACGGTATCTTCATCCCCATATGAGCATAATTGGAGTAGGTTTTCTTTGATTGCTACATGCAAAAGAAATAAGTTGGGATATAATATGCGGCTTCGAGAAAAATTGATTCGATCTAAAGAAAGCTCTCCTGAAGATCCATTGGACTTAATGAAGATAGGGCATTACACTCACTTAGAGAAAGATGATGAAATAGAGGACCCTTTATATGAGTGGCTAAGGTCCAATGATTTAGATACTGTAGATGGAGAGTCAGAACCTGTTATTGCTAATATAGCTCGTGAACAAGGGGTAAATGTACAAAGAATATTTAAGGAGAGAAATCCAATAAATAACTTTGATCCACTGACAAGATCTAAAAGCACTACTCAAACAATCACACTGTCTTCTTCAAGAACAAAAAGTGGGGGTGATGGAAGTGGTGGTGGTAGTGATGATGAGGATAAGGATGATGGCGATGGTGGTGGCAGTGATGGTGGTGATTACAAGAGTGGTGACATGGATGACACTTCAAGTAGCCAAAGGCCTCTTAGTCCATTAATAGCAAAAGTTGACTGTCAACATGCTATGCAAGATGAAGATTATGGTGCACAACTGCCCCTGAGATCCTATGTGAGGAAGTATCAGAATAAAAAAAAAAAAAAAGTGGCCTTTATAGAAGAGAATGACTTAGTAGATAGTATGGCTGTCACCTCTATTGGTATGGATAGTAGTGAGCAGGGATCTAGTTGTGAGTATACACCTTATGGCTATCATGTTGGGAATTATTCTCAAAAATCTCAACAGTCTTATATCAGAAATTCTGAATATTATCCTCAACAATCTTATGGCCAAATACCATAAAATCTGGATAGTGGAACCGAAGCTTCTTCATCTTCTTTCCTTGCATGGTATGACTCATATCCAGGTGGTTTTTATAATCATTGGCCGGAAGTAATGAAGGATGACCATGATGATGATGAAATTAACGAGCCTACACGAGTTTCTTTTGGTGGTGAGGTATAGTGATAATATATTTCATACCATATGCATGTGTTTAACAACTTTCTATGACTTTGATCTCCCATTTAGTAGCATTCCATTGTAGATATCTACTTTTTCTACGTCTCCATCACTGGTATGTTTCCTTTATGTCATATATATTGACATTTAAAGTGACATTTTTTGTTCTAAATATGAATTTAGATTTATCATAATTTATTATGAAGTTTTATGGAAGATTTTCTAATTTTTCTACATTTTTTTAATTTTTTTTTATTTCAGCAAAAAAATTTTCTTTTTAACTTAGTGAAATTTCCCCTTTCAGCAAAATTGCGAACACTAAGCAAGACAATAAAATTGCACTGACAAAGGATCAATTCTAACAAGACATCTACAAATAACTGCACAATGCCATGCATGTCAACTAGGCAAACACAAAGGCAAATTTATAACCTTACTCTGATCTAGAAGCACCATTGGTAGATCTTAGCATGGAATCTTAGGCTTACCAAAGACACAACAAAGGACTACTGCATGAGCAATCAATTTTCAATAGGTTTTAAATTTCAACTTTTAAAACATACAAGGTAATGTAAAAGGCATGCCATAGTATTTCCTTAAACTGATGTCATTTAAAAGGAATTTCATTTACACTTTCTCTCATGTTATGTTTACAATAAAATTGCATTATGAAGGCAATCGTCCTAATTCCCTCCATCCAAATAACAGCCTGAAGGAAAGGTTGAATGCTCAAAATTGGTTCACTCAATATAAGGAAGGTGAAATTCTATTGACTAAACTGAAAAAACGCCGGACCCAATTTATGAGGGAGGCTCCTGCCAATGTGAGGCTAGAGAAAATGCTGATCTATCAAAGATCCCAGCAGATGTATGAGTTAGCCAACATCTAACATTGAAAATATCAATGTAAGTATTGCAAATCCTCTGTAGGCAGGAATGTACAAGCCTCACTACTCAATTAACCTAGCATCAAAGAAAGATGATGAGACAATTAAAGATGTGCTTGATCACTAGCTACTCTCTACTGAAAAAAGGGAATACTAGAAATCCCTAATCAAGTGGAAGAATCATCCTATTCTGGATGATACTTGGATTACCATTGAGAATGTTAACACATTATTACAAACATATTAAGAGAGAAATCACGCTTTTAACTTGACTGGGCCAAGTTAAGAAAGACTGTCAAAGTAATTGGTGATAATCAGCCTACATTTCATAAGATCTTCACTCAGAGACCCAAGAAGCAGGTAAACCATCTAAACCCATGACTAGTTCTGTCTGTTTTATAAATTAATTATCTTTTCATTGAAGCTTTTTCTTTTCCAAATAAGCTTTCACTTCTCTTACAAGTAATTTTACTCAACTAAGTTTACTTACAAGACAAGTAAATGAAGCATTTTTTACAATAAAAAGACATTGTATGAACTGGACATAAATTTAAGTGCAAGTTTCACCAACTTTTTTGCATGACTCTAAAGATTTGTAGAATATGTGACTTATAATTTGCTATGTTTGACTCTTATTCTACTGTAGCATGACTCTGCTCGTTTGCTAAGTTTGACTCCTACTCTACAATTGTGCAACTCTTAACTTTTTTCTATTTCCTTTTCTTATTTATCACCTGTCATCTAAGAACCAAAGCATGCACCTTATCACACTCATCATATATGCGCCAACTCTTAGACCCCAAATATTTCTACCAACTTTGATTTACTTTCAATTCCAAAACTTAAATCCTAAAACCAAAATTTGGAAGATTAGATTGTTGTAATCAAAGATTATTAGAAAATATAATCATATAAAGAATGAGGCATAAGCCCCAAATGGGTGCCAGCAACGACAGTGGAGACATCACCACCAATTGAAATCTATGGGTGCATGGTTATTGCTGCAAGCTCAATTTTAAATCAATCAAGGACCTAGGAAGCCACAAAAACAAAAACGTTAGAGAAGAAATGCCAACCCATGGATTTCAAATGGTCCACTTCACACATTAAAAAGCATATTTTTGTACTACCATTTATCTTAAAGTAAATTAATAATTTTAACATTCTAAACTTTCCATAGTCTTCACATTATGCCCCATAAAATATCAAGAGAAGGCTTCCCTATCATAGTCTTCACATGCTGCCCCATAAAATATCAAGAGAAGGCTTCCCTATCAACCATTTTGATTTGTATGACCCTGTGTAACAAATTGAAGCCTAGAAGTGACATGCAATGAAAAATCTAGCCAGATTGAATTTTGCAGAAAGCATTACCATGGGGCCCATATTTTTTGCTCATAAGCAAGATTCTTAAGATTACCATTTGCAGGGAACTCAGACAAGAAACTGCCAAGACACAGTGGAAGTGAATATTCATTCACCGAATTTGTATTTCATCCTCAAGAATTAGATAGAAACATGAAAATCTGTGGAATGGGATGAAACCAGTGTTCAGAATTTTGCTAAAAGGGAAAATTTCGCTAAGCTGAAAAGAAGAAAATTTCGCTAATTTCAGAGAAATTATTAAAAATTCGCAAAACTATTTCACTAAAATATACAAAAAAATTAGAAAATCTTCCAAAAAACTTCATAATAAATCATGATAAATCTGAATTCACATATACTATAAAAAATATTACTTTAAATATCAACATATCCAACATAAAGGAAACATACCAATGATGCAAAAGCAAACAAAGCTTCAATATA
>JAYJMB010015602.1:0-45125 GCA_036873735.1 Pouteria campechiana
TTCAATGCAAATAAGGAAAATTCAAAGTATAACTTAAGCAAATTACCCTAATGCTAACCTATCTACTAAAGCAACAATCAACTTTTCCTTTTAACTAAAATTAACTAAAAGAAAAAATAAAAGCTCAAAGGCTTGGGTTGCGTCCTAAGAAGCACTTGATTTAAAGTCTCAACCTGAATATGGCATTCCATCTTTGAATTGAAATTTGGCTTTTCTGTGCACTGGTTCTTTGAAACTTGGTAATATGGCTTGGAAAATGATAGAGCTCCCAAAATATTGTTGAATGATGCAACGTCTTCAAATTTATCTTCTTCAACTTGTGTTACTTCAACTGTGTTTAGGGTCTCTCTTAAAAACTCCATAATCATTCCATCCACTACATTTATGTTGGAGCAATTCTTATTCTCATTGGACAGCTTCATCTCATTGAAAACCTCAAACTTCACATTATGATCTTGAAGCCACATTGACTTTTCCTTTTCAATACCTGCAAAAGATGAAAAAATAATCACTGAAAAGCATAAACCATTGCTTAGAGATGCATATCTTAAAGAATGAAGCAATTGCCCCAATTCAGATTTTCCTTTGGTCTCCTCCTTTTCTGAGCATTATTAGAATTTTCAATCATCTCACCAACATTTTCATGTGGAAGAACATCTAAAGCCAGAATTTGTTCATTGCCATTGTGAGGTTTTTCAACAACTTTATTCTGCCTCTAATGCCCAGGAAAAGGGATAGGTGGATCATAAGGTGGTGGTGGCAGCTTGTAATTGACTGGAGGGATAAGAATTGGGAACACAGCACTCCTTGCATTCACTTCCTCCACATCATCTGCGAAAACATTGAATCACGTCACCAACTTTATCATCTATTACCTTACCACCACTTAACATTGTAATCTCATTAGCTTGCTCAAGCTGACTCAATAGCTTTCTAGGTGTGTGACTTTGCATAGCCTCTAAAATCTGACCCAACCATGTCTCCATCATCTTCATGGATGCCTCCATGTTCTAGAGTCTTGATTCAGTTGCTTGGACAAAGCTCTGCACTATTTCCTCAAGAATAAGCTTCTTTGGTTGAAAATAAGTTCCAGCTTAAATTTAATTCTGATTGTTGTTCCGTGAACAATTGAGATGACTTCTCCAACTAGGATATGGATCATCACAAGGTTGCTAGTTGTAGAAGTTCATCACATTGGCTTGTCCCAAAAAATTAGAAAAACCCTACCTAGAAGGACAAACATTGTATGAGTGACTAGAAATACCACAAATAGAACATACATCAACAAGAATGGGTTGTTTTTGGTTCATCAACATGGAGCACATCATTTTCATTTGCTTGGCAAGCTCTGAAACCTACACAGAAAGCTCAGTGTTAGAGTTCACTTCATGCATTCCTCTAGACCTACCTCTAACACTTTTTTTGTTGGGTGTTTGCTCCAAGCATCTCATATAGTTCATATGCCTCCTTTGGGATCTTTTTTCCCATGGCTCTTCCTACAGCATTCACAACCATGGCTTGGCATAGTTGTGTCAATCCATCATAGAAAAATTGAGTTAGCAACTCTAAAGGAATACGATGGTGAGGGCATTGAATCAGTAGCATTTTAAATCTTTCCCGAGCTTCATGAAATGCTTCACCTTCCAATTGAGCAAAAGTTGTGATCTTACCTCTAAGTTCTACCGTTTTAGCATGAGAATAGAATTTACCAATGAACTTGTTGTAAACTGTATCCTAAGTAGTAAATAAACTAAGAGCCAATGTCATAAACCAAGTTTTTACTGCATCCTTCAAGGTGTGAGGAGAGCATCTCATGCGTAGTAGATCCTCTGTTAAACCCTGTAAAGAAAAAGTTTAGATAGTTGCATAAAAATTAGGCATGAATGTTAATGGATCTTCAGCAACAAAACCATAAAAAGAAGGAAGCATGTCAAAGTGTATGTACTTTAATTCATAGTTTTTAACATTGTCATTCAAAACAATGCATGGAGGCAATAATCCAATGATAGGGCGTGCAAACTCTTTCATCAATTGCTGTGCTTATTGAGCCACTTAGTTCTCCATGTATTCTCCCATCTATTCTTCTTCCTTACAAACATAGCACAGCAAAAAGAGAGAAAGAAACAATTAACAATCCTATATACAATAAACCTACAACAAAGAAAAAAATTCTAACCAAATCTAATTAAATCAATTTAGAACCATTCCCTGGCAACGACGCCAAAATCTTGATGGTTCAAATTATAATACCTTGCAAGTGCATGATTGTATAGCAGTACAGTGTGCATGAGCAAGGGTTGATCTAATAGAGAATGGAAAACTAATTTAATTAAATTAAGTTACTAATTTGAACTAATAAGAATAATAAACTAGAGAGATAATAAAAAATCTCAAACTATAGAATAATATAGGATAAATCTCAAGTGGTAAAGGTCTAGGGTTTAGATTTCACCACTTAATGATTCCTCTTGATATTTGAATATTGGATTCAATGCTTGCTTGGGTTTATTTTTCTGTGATATGATTATTCCTATTTTGTGTGTGGGTTTAAATCAAGCGCTTTTACTCATTTCAATTACCTATGGTGTGTAGTATAATTGAGGTAAAAACCCATTACGATCAAGAACTATGAACCAAGTAGAATGATTATGCATTAGGTGCGCGCCTTAACGTTCTACTCTTCTCATTCAAGGAAGCTCATGGTTGTGAGTTAGGTGTGCGCCTTAACCATGCATAGATAATTAACAAGATTTATAAAATTGGTGATCAAGCAATCACACAAATCACATAATTGAAATATAAAACCCATGAAAAAATGCAGGCTTGCATTAAATAATCAATAATCCAAATAACAAGATTCATCAAAAAGGGCTACATCTTCACCCTAGAAAGAAGGAATTAGTTTATGAAGAAAATAAAAGATACTCTCTTCATGAAGAACATCATCCTGAAATTAACCTTCTTGAATCCCTTGGCTCTTCTCGAATCTCCTTCTTTTCTCCTCCAAAAATCCTCTGAGTCTCTTCTTAGAATAACCCCAGCCTCTTCTCATTAGGACTCCCCAAAACTACTAAAAACAGCTCCCAAAAATATAGGTTTTCCAAATATTAAAATAATATTAAAAAAATATTATTCTATGATTTGATCAGCCATTGGCGCTGGCGGCGCATATGCTAGTTATTCTGCCCTTTTGCTACTTCAACTCCGCTCCTTCGCTACTTTGTTTGCCTTCCGTCATTGCTTTGTTGCTCCATATTTGCTTGGTTTCTCTCCTTGTATCCACTCTTGAAATAACCTAAACACACAATAAATACATGTGAAATTGACATCAAACTACTTGAAGATTACATGGAATTAAGCTTGAAAATACAAAATATAAGTAACCGAAATTCACTCATCAATAGTATATATTCCCTTATTCTATTTAAAGTGATGTTTGTATGGATAGATGGGGATAGAGTTTATCCCATAAGCCTTGTTTTAGTTATATAATCTATGAATGTATGCATGAATTGAATGAGAAGCATTCCATGAGTGGTTTGTGGTGGCCGAATGGCATGGTTATGGCTCATGACTGTATTGCATAGTCTGAGGTATATGGTGTCTGCATCGCATCTAGTATGGTATGATGAGCCCAAAGTGGCTAAAAGGTGAGGTGATGTGAGGTGCCTAGAGGACACGTATATAATATGATTGTATATGCCTGAAGGGTGTAGAATATTGTAATGAATTGAGGAGAATTTGAGCCTCTTGGTTATATATTCATGCTGTGATAGATTGTATTCATGTCGTAGATGAGAAGATGTGATTGTTGGTTTATTATTATTTTATATTCTTGCCTACTTAATGAGTTGCCCAGACTCACGCCTTCTTATGTTAAATTTTTTGCTGACAAGTTAAGTAAAGAATCCCAACTAAGGATTGGTACTGATAAGCAAAAATAGAAGACTTTTGACGGTATGATAGCATGTGGGGATTAGAATCCCATGATATTTTGTATAATGATTTAATTATTTAATTATAAAGTTCATGATATATTTCTATAATTATAGTTAAAAAGATTCTAGTAATATATGGCATGTCATAGTAAGTCATTTAAGTATGATATTGTAAATGGAATGATATGATTCTATAGAAATGTATTGCCATCATGATCCAGTTCTGATCTTGGGTAGAGTTGTGAGTGTGGATCTGAGTGTTTTAGATATAATTATTGTTTTATATTATAGAAATTTCAATTGTATTTGATTTCATATATGTATATCAGATTTAAAAGTCCATAATTTAGGGCAGACCTTGTCAGATTTTAGGTAGGATATTTTCCTTAAGAATAAAAAAATTGTGAGATTGTGACAAGATTTCCCTTAAGAAAAAGGGAAATGGTAGCATCTTGCATTGCCCCCCGCGTAGCATAAGGTGGCGATGCAAGGCATGACACCTATATGCCTTTGAATCACTACCATTTCATTCCATTTCAAGAAACCCTCATTTCGTTTCTTCTAAAACCCTTCCTCTCTCAAAACCCTAATCAAGAAACCTTCAATCTTCACTAAACCTAATTGTTGCAATGGCAAGGACCAAGAGAGCAGCCAAATCCATAGGCTAGCATCCACTAAGTCATGAAGAAGGAGTAGGAGAAGGGAAAATGTAGAGGAGGGGACTCCAACAAAGAGGGGAAGTTTGAAGACAACACTCTTAAGGTAATTTTCAATAATAGAAAGGCTAATTATGTTAGATTTTTGGAGAATTTTGAGAATAAGAAAGTAGTACGAGGAAGAATTTTTTATTTTGAAGTTTTTGGAGTAAATGAGTTGAACTTGGAAGTATGTAAATGGATTAAATTCCAAGGATGAGAAAACTTGCTAAGTTATAGGGATAAAAGTTATTCAAGAATGGTCAAAGCCCTAGTTAGCAACTATAACTAAAACACTGAGAAGTCATGGATAGGAGATACTAAGATAGACCTATCTCCTAAGAATATAAGAGAATGGTTCCATTTGCCTAAGATATAGAGACAAGAGGTCAAATGGCCTTGAACCAAAGCTGGGCTATTTTCAAAGCTACCAGGAGTAGAAATTGGTGAAAAGGAGAATTATTTACATTCTACCAACTTAGATTTAGACCTGAAGCTAACCCACATTCTGATGTTCAACAATATTCACCCAATAGTAGGAGGATAAGACCAAATCTCTGAGAAGGATGCAAACATCCTTTAGGCTATGAAGAATAAGAAGAAAATTGATCTTACTTAAATGATATCAGACCACCTTTACATGGTCAAGACTACTTCTAGATTCCCTCTTCCTTATGGAATGATATTCTTTAAGTTCCTAAGGATTGCTTGGGTAGATCTTTTAGAAGAACAAGGAGAAGAACCAAGAGGGATAGATATGCTAAATCAAATCACCTTGAAAGGGATAGGCTTTAAGAGAACAGCAGATGGTTGGATCTTTAACAAGCCAAGGAAAGCTAAGCACATAAAGTGAGTAAGAATAAAAGAAGAAGGAGAAGAACAAAAAGGAAGAAGAAGAGAGAAGTCCACCAAAGAAGAAGAAGTAACAAGAGAAGAGAGCACAACAGCCATTCCCTCCACAACTAGGCCTACCGAAACTCTCTCAAAAACACAACAACCTTCTCAACCAACCTACCCAAGTCCAACTTCCCCATAAACCATCCTCATCTCCCACCTAAAACCAATTCATTCTAGGATTACCAACCTAGAAACTAGCATCTCAGCCTTACACTTTAGGGTAGATAAAATTGAGGAATCACTGCATCAAATGATTACCTTAATTGAGTCATCAAGAACTCAACCCCAAATAGCCCAATCATCAACCCAATCCTTTCCCTTTAAGACTCACCACAAAACACCTTCCCCCATTAGATCACCTTATCCTTCATTCACACACTCACCAACCTAATCACATACCAAAATTCACTCCCCTTCTCAAACTAACCAACATTCTAGCCCCTGAAGTGGCCCCATCTCTCCATTCACAACCTCAAACGTAACCTCCATCACCCACTTCACACCCCTCCAATCCAACCCCAAAAGTTTTCCAATTAGAAGGAAAGTTTTCTAAAGTTGCACCTCCATCATCTCCACCTCCCAATCTTTGCCTTACCATCATTCCTTACAGATCTCTCCTTAGACACCACTTCATCCCTACTGGTCTAGATGAATATGTGGACTGGTCAGTGTAACACCCCACCTTTCGAGTGTTATTATAGGCAGTATCATGTGGAACTCTGAATAAAGTCTCCCATGTACTAACCATACCCAACCTGTACAATCTATCATCATATATTAAATTATACATACCAAAGCTACATTAATTCAATATCACATACCCACAATTTTCCCAGAATTGATAGTTGCATTGTGATGGAGGTAGCTAGATAAATTTCCTACACACATAATGACATGCTAGCAACCTTAATTTATGCAAAATTTACATACAACACATGCCCAAATTTATAAGTTTATAATTTATATAAATTTCAAAATGCCAAAAAGGAAATTTTTTATATTGACGAATGTGCAACGAACACTACTTATAGCCTATCGCAATCTTAAGCCCCAACTTCACATTGGGCTCCTTCTTCAGGCTTGTCAACTAAAAACCACAAAATAACAAGGTGAGTCTAGGCAGCTCAGTAAGCAGGTATACAATTAAATATAAATTAACAAGAAAATATTATATCCAGATCATGTCACATAAAAATGAAATTTGTAACATATAGTGGCTCACAATGTTCAATCATAATCCCTTAATATGATGCATCAATGACTATTAATTTCTTTATAATATTTATTTTATTATGGTTCATTTTCATCACCTTCTTTGTAATCCTCTCGTCTTAATTTATTTTCATTTATTCACATTCGCACTCTATCACACCTCAACAATCCATCATCACCATTTCTAATGGCTCCTAAGGAGGCAGTCAACAAAAATCAGATATGTCACATAACTCAAGCCATTCGAGCCTCTTCCAACCAGATGTATCCATACCTGGACATACAGCCCACTCTGCATCCAATTCTCTATTGATCTGTCTGTCCATTTTCACCCACCGACACCGTAGTGTCCAACCCACTGCTCGCCGCTGCACCATGTTTTCTCCCCTTGTTTGCATACCCTGTTTATTCCCTTCTTTACTGCCATCCTTTAGCATAATAAATCATTTCTTTAAGTCATAATTTACCCTTGTTTACATAATAAAATCATCATCCATTACATTCACATAGAATGGCATTTATTTAAATACCAATCAACTGAATATTTGGTGCAACAAATGATCTCAGAGCACAATCAATATCCATTCTAAACATACCACCATTTAGGCATATATGTTTGTTTATTAACTAATACAGAAGATATCAACTCAATCTTATACAAACCAAATTATCATTCCTTCATGTCATAATTATAGTATATGATGGCAATCACATAGCAAACACATTAAAATGCCTAGATTTCATGATTAAGTAGATAATTAAGTAAATTCAATACTAAATTATAGAAAACAAAACCTGCTTACCTTATGCAATTGCCACACTCTTTTTGACTTTAGATCCAGTAATTCCAAGTCAAATGTAATGATTTATCAATCCTATACGCAATATATAAATCCCATTAACATTTGTATGCAATTAAACTTTACAAAACATCATTAATTTCTTGTAACAAGTACAAAAAGAGGAACTAAAATAAAAAATGGAACAACATAAAGATTTATCATTTGTTTAATGAATAAAATAATTTTTACTTTTATATTGATATTCTCAATTTATTACACTTGCTGTGTATCCCAGACCAAAAGTGGTCCTAATTACATCTCCACAATGGAAGAAAACTTTTGATTAAAAGGAAAAGTACAATGCATCTTAGAGACACAAAAAATAAAGAACACTCTTTCAAACAAATGTGTGTTATCTTTGGGATCGTCGAGCACATTACGATAGCATGATATTTAGAAAATCGCCTCAAACTGATAGGCGGAGAGGATGACACAGCTCTAGA
This sequence comes from Pouteria campechiana, assembly GCA_036873735.1. Classification (NCBI taxonomy): domain Eukaryota; kingdom Viridiplantae; phylum Streptophyta; class Magnoliopsida; order Ericales; family Sapotaceae; genus Pouteria; species Pouteria campechiana. The sequence goes on from JAYJMB010015602.1 coordinate 8,028, forward strand.
CTAAGTTGCTAGACTCTGGGTCAAGTATTTTGATCCAATTTATTTATCCTGGATGGAATCAAGACCAAGTGATTTCTGTTATTTAAACTATAAGAAAGCATATAGATAGTAGGTGGTTTGTGACATAATTAGTATATCCTAGAAGGACTTAGGACTAGGTGATCTCTATTGTGTCTAGACCAGAAGAAAATAGGTAACCTAGCTTTAGTTCAGCTTTCTCATATCACCCATGAGAAGCTTAAGAAGAGTAGCCTAGGTCCACTGGATTTATCTCGGCTCTCTCAATTACCTATGAAAAGTTTAGGAAGAAGTGAGACCAGGACGACTGGATTTAGCTCAGCTCACTTAATTGCTCATGAGAAGCTTAGGAAGAGTATGACTAGGATGACTAAATTTAGCTTGGCTCTCTCAATTGCCCATAAAACTCTTAAGAAGAGTGGGACCAAGATGACTAACTTTAGCTTAGCTCTCTCGATTGCCCATGAGAAGCTTAGGAAGAGTGGGACCAGGATGACTAGATTTAGCTCGGCTCTCTTAATTGCCTATGAGAAACTTAGGAAAAGTGGGATTTAGTGACTCGGTGAGTCATGACTCATTAACGTAGTCCTAGACTTAGACTTTTGGGTGACTTGGTGAGTAGTATTTTCCAATATCCTGTGGAAAACCAAAAGTAGGCAATCTCTATCGTTTAACCTGTGAGAGATCGTAGATCCAGGTTGCATGAGTTAAGCCTAATTACACTTGTGAGTTAATTAAGCCTAATCATGTAGCCCTAATGATAATAATTAGTGTTAATGATAGCCCCTAATTAGCTTTAAGATATTGAGAGTGTACATGTCATTCTCTCCTTGATTTTCATTGATTGTTTTCCAAAATAAATCTATCATTTCAAAGGTTTAATTAATGTTTTACATTTTAAATATGCTTTAACTATTCAATCTGGTAGCATCTTGTTGTCTATTAATCATGTGGGACCCGCCATTATCACAACGTGGGTGGGACCCATGTGTTCCATTGTAGGACCATGGTAGAGTGCTCTCACGCACCAACAATATCTAGTAGGCTAAAAGCCTCTGGCGTCAGAATAGGCACTCGCCTTGTGAAGAGTAAATATCTAGTAGGCTAAAAGCCTTTGGCGTTAGAGGAGGCATCTGCCTCTTAAAGAGTCCTCAAAGCCTTCAATTAAAAAATAATTGTCCCTTTTAAATGAGAAAGGAAAGGGGTATTTACAGGCTTGGAGGGCCTACCTCCACTACCTGGGTGTACAATGTAAAATTCCCACCTCCGCTACTTGGTAGTGGATTACAAAATTCTCATGAATTTGCCCTTGACTCCACTACTTGGTAGTGGAGTGTATTTTTTTTTTTTTTTTTTTTGATTTTGCCTTTGCCTGCGCTACTTAGTAGTGGATTGCAAATTTTTTATGAATTCGCCTTTGCTTTCGCTACTTGTTAGTGAAGTGTAATTTTCCCTTTTTGATTTGCCTTTGCATCCGCTACTTGGTAGTGGATTGCAAACTTTCCTTGGGTTCACCTTTGCCTCTATAGTGGATTGCAAAAATTCTCATGAATTGAAATTTACAATTTTATAATCCCCTTCTAGTGTTTTAATGCTTTTTCCAAGGAAATATTTTCGGAAATACCATTTTTCCATGGCACTTAGCATTTTTAGTAGATTTACCAAATTGCACATGTGTCAATAATCCATGCATAATTCTTGTCAGGGGATTTTTATCGGTCTCAAGCATGTGGCACATCTGACTGCCATGAAACATTGTTCCCGTCAGATCATATCGTATTAACTTCCCTTTTGATCATCGATTAAAGTCGGCTTGATGGGGCATCTATTCAAATCCAAGCATCGGATTAACGCTGTAATGAAATTGCCGATTCCATGATGTTATTTGGAACGGTTCAAGAGACGGCCTACTGTCTTCCTTGCCCACTTGTGGCTAACGGATCATTTTTCAAAGTCCATGTAAAACATACCAAGCATCCCCTTTTAAAGCTTTTACATGGTCAACTCAGTAGCCTGCAGCCTAGCAGTGATTTGAAGCCATGACTTTGTGACTTGATGACTAGCTTTATGCCACACACTTAACTTGGGCTTCCGCTAGCTTCGGTAAATTCAGGGTGGACCCACACCTTCTTTCATGTGCAAGAGATCTGCCCAGCTAGCACCGATTTTACATGACTCCATCGTTCAAAAGAGTTTCGGTCGAAATGAACGTAAATTCTTTGGGGGACTCAACTTCGGCATTGTACGTTGTATTCTTGGTAATTTTGAGTGGGTGTCATAACAAATCGAATGAAAATAAACTCTAATTGCACACCGAAAAATCATCTTAAATAATAAATTCGAGTATTCTCATGTAAGACGCTCCTGACATGCTGCCTACGCGAGTTTAGAAACATTGTTGATATTCTTCTGCATACGAAAGCTGGCGGCGTTTTGCCGTTGCCTAGTCGAGTGGAATATTTGGCTACGTGAGTGAACTGGGCACGTTGGTTACGCTGCCTGGCAGCATGGGTGAAGGTAACACGTGACCTATGCAGAATTTGTTTCCCCTTTTGACTATGCTACCTAGTAGCAGGAGCAGGAGAACGCCTTTGCCTACACGAGTTGCTGGGAGCCCTACCGACGTGACCTGCCCATCTCTACCTGACTACACGAGTGGCTACCCTTTCTGCCGCGCTTCCAGGATGGAGATTCTGCTGTCCACGCTGCCCACTTCCAGCAACTTCTGATATTTTCTGTATCTTTTGATTTCAGTTCATCATCAACATCAAATCTCACTTCTCCGTCAAATTGCGCAGACTGTAATATGACTTGACCATCATCAAAGGGACTAAATGCCAGAAGGATTCCTCCGTTAATTGCCATGGCAGAATCAATGTCGGCTCCGTTATTATGCATCTCCTTACTATATGCCAAGAGCTGCAAGCCATTCCTTGTTGCAAATCTAATTTTGAAGTAGAGTTTTTGCCTGCACCATTTCGTGCTTTTTTTCTCTTTAAATAGACTTTGAAATGCTCAATTAAAGTTAACAGAAGTTATGGCAATTTTATCCAATAGCTAATTGCAACATTCACTACTCGATCGGAAAATGCAATCTAATCATTTCAATGGGACAAATCCCCTGTAAATTGTCCTAATTTTCTGGTACCCCAATAGCTACCTAGTAGTGAAACCAGAGAAGCTTCATGCTGCCTTTGACTACGCGAGTAGATGGTGTTGCAGAAGACCCTTTACTGTTTGGCTACATGACCCCCTGTTTGGTAAGGCCTTTGCCTATGCGAGTGAAATGGTTCTCCGGTCATGAGTTGCTGAAGCATCCTGACATGGGCGATTTTTTTCGGCATCCATTCATGGAGGCGACTTGATGGGGGAGGTGGGTTCAACACGTTGCTCTGACTATGCGACTTGGTCGCAGAAGTGAAGGCAATACGCTGCTTTGGCTTCGCGATTTAGCAGCGTCGTTGGGCATTGCCTGCAGGCCGACCGCACTTCTGAGCTCTGACTACGCATGCCGTTGGGGCCTGAATATGCTACCCCATTTGGAGATGTTGCTGGCAGATTTCATGACATGGGCAACCTTTCTCATGCTGGTAGCAGAATCAGAGAAGGCCACCTCATGCTGACTTTGACTACGCGAGTGGCTGGCAGCACCAAAGGGGAGATTTTGTTTCAACATTGGTTACCTACGCTACTAGCCTTTGCCTATGTGAGTGACCAGGCACTGGAGATTGCATGAGGTTGCTGCAATATTAAACAGAATGCAGAAAAAAAGCTTTCCACTCCTGCTGGGACTAAAATCCCAGGCTAAACATTATTTTAGAATTCCATGGTGATAAAGGGAGTTTGACTGAATTAATTAGCTAGAATGCATCACCGTATGCCAAGCAAGACTTGCTTGCCTGCGATGCAATTCTTCATGTAATAACTCTGGTTATGTAACAATCGAGCCAAATCTGACTTTAACAACAGCTAGCAGCTTCCAATATGGCTATACAAAATGCTTCTGTAGGACTGTTCAAAAATATATGGCCACATCCTCTGATTTTCTGAGCATGCATCTTGTGGGGGAAGAATTTCCTTCTTCTAATATTCCTGCTACCTACGCTTATCTGATACTTAGCATGGGAGGTTCTGCACGCTATTGAAGCCTGCCCATGCTACCTGGTAGCGGAACCAACAGCCTACATGTTGATCATGGCCAGCAATGTTGCTTGCTTATGCTATCTGGATGGCGTATTTTGCGTTGGATGTTGTTTATACAAATTCTTTCTTTTACTTGCAACGATCGAGAAGCATCTTCACAGTATTTGTTACACCACTTTTGGAGACGCTAGTATATAAGACTTGGGTGATTTAACTGAAACTTTGGTCAACCAAATTCTGGTTCCCTGAATTTATCTAGGAACGGTTCTTTCCTATCATCATCCATCTGATTTTCTGCCACCCCAACAATATGCCTACCCAGTGTGCATTTGCATGGGTAAGCATCTGGTGACAGTGAGCATGGTGATGCCCACCATCTGAAAAAATTTTAGAAAATCAGAGTGACGTTAATCTAACCATGGGAATCAACCTCATTTGGATAGTTCCAGCAATAATCTTTCCTGATCTTGGCCGTCCATTTGAATTTCAGAAGGCTGCCATGAGTTTCTTCTTAAGGCAACGTATTTGCCTGCTTTTCAATGTTGCCATTTTTTATTCTTGTAGAGCTTCACAGCCATTCTCTGCCTTGTCTATATAAAGCTGCTCAAGATGCCGTTATCTTCTTATTTCAAACTTGCAAGCATTTTCACGGGTTTTCAGATTCTTTAACATCTTTGACGGGTTCTCTTTTGAGGGCTCTATTCACCTCCCTGCTTCCCTAATTGCAATAGGGAGACTTGATTTCTCATGCTGGATGTAAGAGAAAAGATCATTTGCCGTGTATTGTTGTGACTGGTTTGCATTGTTGCAATCATTGTTAAGAACTTTCATCTACTTGCTCTTTTTTCTACGTTGCTAGGAGAAAGGAAACCCATTCCCTGCTCAGTGCTACCGTTTCTTAATAGCTCTGTTCAACGAACAGAGCTATTGTTAAGAACTTTCATCTACTTGCTCTTTTTTCTACGTTGCTAGGAGAAAGGAAACCCATTCCCTGCTCAGTGCTACCGTTTCTTAATAGCTCTGTTCAACGAACTCTGAGAACTTGTCTTGTTATTTTTGCTATTTTGTTCGTTTTAAATATGCAGAGCCCCGTCTTAACAAGTTTAGCAACAAACTTCATTTTCCCTTTGAAATAGGTGAGTTCTACCATGAAAAAATTAAGAAGCTAAGCATCATCTTCCTCTATTGCTGAAGAAAACTATAACTGCCATTGTCGCTATATTATACCTTCTACACCATTTTTTTTTTTAATTTGTACAGCATCATTCACTGCAAGTGCTGTTGGGAAGAAGGTCTTTGCTTTTGAAACAACTGCCCATATCAACTTATTGCTAAAGGAATTCAAATAAAGTGGGTTTGGCAGGAGGCTATGACGACCCACCCTAGGATGGCAAAGCCACGCTGCCAATATGACGGGTTTTCCCAAGATCTACCACAACTCGAATAATTAAATGCATCAGGACAAAATAACCCAACTGAGATTACTTGTCGTGATACATTTAATTACTTGTCGGGTTCCCCTAGCAACTCCCCTTTTGATCGAGGATTCCCAACAGCAAAATCTTTCCTTCTTCTCTGCTCTCTTTCCCCTATCTAATCTTAGCAAAAGGTTTTTCTCTCCTCTTGGGAAACCCCTTGTTGCTATTTAAAGAGAATTTCCCTTGTTACATAATTCAACTAGAACTCTACCTACGTAACAATTTTTCAACTAGTTGATAAGGCAGATATGGATAAGGCTTATCATCTTATGGGTCCCATATTTTTAAAAGTGAGAAGAAAATATTAAAATTAACTAAATCTCACAATTCTAAATTCAAACCCTTGACCTATACTCTCATTAACCGTGGTTCTAACCATCCGAGCTACATGAGTTATTGAGATTTAAATAATTAAATAAATCTTCTAAATCTCAAAAATCTATAGTCAATATGTCAACGGTCAAGAATTCAACTCTGGTCACATCAGCGCAAAAAGGAGAATTTTGTCTTAAAATTTGATATGGGTTATTAAATTCTCCCCCTCTTAAAATAAGTTTCATGTTAAAACTTTTACCCTTACATGGAAAACTATTCTGGAAAGAGTCTTACATGTCTTCTTTTGATTCCCAAGTGGCCTCACTCTCATTGTGGTTATTCCACTAGATCAAAACATGACAAATCATCTTTCATTTCTTTTGGACTTCTTTCTCATTGAGAATCCGTAAGGGTTACTCTTGGTATCATAAGTGGGCGATACTTTCAGAAACATATATTCTCTGCGTTTCCCATCCATTTATTTCTTCTGTCTGTCTTGAGCAACATAAGACATACTCTGATCACCCGGATTTACCTCTGTAGCCTATTGGATCATCTTAAGTGCTAATACTCTTCGCTCACTACCTTCATGTCAAAACATTGGTGTGCGACATCTTTTGCCTTTTATGCCTCTATTGGGATCATTCCGATGCTTGCTTAATCTCTATTGTTATAGGCAAACTTTGCCATCAGTAGACGTCTATCCCAAATTTTCTTTAAAATTTAAAGCACACACTCTTAGCACATCTTCTAATGTCTGAATAGTCCTTTCTGATTGACCATTATTCTATAGGTGATATGCAAATCTAAGGCACAATTTTTGTTCTAGGCAAATCTATCACAAAATTCATTATGATTTTATCTCATCCCTCTTCTACTCTGGGATCTCTAGGGGTCTTAATAAGTCTATTTTTTTTTATGGTTAACTTTGGCTTGTTGACACACCAAACATTGTGCCATGGATTTAGTTATCTTTCTCTTCATATTTATTCTATCCATATCTTTCTCTAAGATCTCTATACATCTTTGTGTTATCTAGATATTGTGAGAACTTTGATTGGTGGGCTTCCTCCAAGATTTCTCTTTGGAGGTTGCCACATCTTAGCACAACTACTCTTTCTTGGAATAGTATTATTCCATCTACCCCATATTTAAAATCTGATGTCTTTCTTTTATCCAATTTGTCACAAATCTCTTGGATAAATGGATTGGATCTTGCTTCTTGCTTATCTGGATTCTCTCTAGCAAGATAGATCTTATCTATAATATATCTAGTTGACCTTTTTCTACTGGAGTTACCACTTCTAGTTGTAGCTCTCTCTCATTTGTCTGATCAACTCTCATTGATCTGTAAATAATCTTACCATCTTCGGCATAGGATTTATAACTTAGGGTATCTGCCATTGCATTGACTCTACCAGGATAATACTGGATAGTAATGTTGTAATCCTTCAACAATTTGAACTATCTTCTTTGTCTTAAATTTAACTCTTTTTGAGAAAATATGTACTTTAAACTCTGATGATCCATGAAGATCTTTGTTTTTTCTCCATACAAATAATGTCTCCAAATCTTTAGGGCATACACTACTGCTGCAAGCTCTAGATCATGCATGGGATAATTCTGCTTGTGTGGTTTCAGCTGGCATGAAATATATGCTATCACTCTACCATGCTGCATGAGTACACTGCCTAAGCCCTTTCTAGAGGTGTCACTATAAATGACATAGTTGCCTCTGTTATCTGGCAAGGATAAAATAGGGACTGTTGTCAACTACCTTTTCAGTTCTTGAAAAAAAACCTTTCTCACTTTCATCTATCCACAAAAATTTGACCTTCTTGTGTGTCAGCCTTGTTAAAGGCACTGCTATGGATGAGAAGTTCTCTACAAATCTTTTGTAGTACCCAGTCATTCTCAAGAAACTACGTACTTTTATTACTGTAGTTGGCCTTTCCCAACTGACCACACCCTCAATCTTCGTAGGGCCTATTGATACTCCAGCTCTATCAATTACATGTCCTAAGAAGACAATACTTTCTAACCAAAATTCACACTTCTTGAATTTGACATATAATCTATTTTCTCTGAGGATCTGGAGTATCTCTCTTAGCTGAATAGTATGCTCTTCTTTACTCTTGGAATAAACCAAAATATCATTTATAAATACCACCACACATTTATCTAGGAATTGATGTATTACTCGATTCATTAAATCCATGAATGCAACCGGAGCATTCATCAACCCAAAGGGCATCACTAAAAAATCATAATGTCCGTACCAAGTGCAAAAGGTTATCTTCAGTATGTCACTATCTCTAATTCTAAGTTGGTAATAACCAGATCATAAATCTATCTTCGAAAAGATAACCGATCCTTGCAATTTATTGAATAGATCATCTATGCATGGTAAAAGGTATTTATTCTTGATAGTGACTTTGTTCAATTCTCTATAATCTATGCAAAGTCTCACTCTTTCATCCTTCTTTCTAGTAATAACATTCTCCAGAATGGTACTTTTAACATACCTTGCACTTTTTGATGTATTGCTTGGATGGACGTTGATTCTCACTCTCAGACATCTCCGACTTGGAGAACTAACTTGAGTGTGATACCGCCTATTTCTTGATGGGTGGTCCTTCTCTATTACCCAAAGGCTGACGCTTCTCTACGACTCTGATGGTTTCCTCTGGCTCTTTCTCTACCTCTAGAGCTATCTCCATCACCATCTCAAAAGTTTGGCACCGTGCCAACAGTACTTTAGCTCTAATACCATCAAACAGGCCTTCTTCAAACTTCTGTTTGCGTGATTCATCATTGGCCAATACATCTAGCGCAGAACGCACCAAAGTAGAAAATTCTTATTCATACTTTACCACTGACATCTGCCCTTGCTTCAAATTCGCAAATTCTTGGGCCTTTTCTGCTTTGGCTATCAATGAGAAGAATTTCTTTAGGAAAGTTCTCTGAAACGTTTCCCATGTGACGACCTCTCCTTTACTTTCGAAGGCTCTGCTTTCAAATTTCTATCATAAGTCTGCATCTCCTTTTAGTTGGAAGGTTGCAAATCTAACCTTTTGACTATCTGTGCTGTTCAAGAAGGAGAACTTCTTGTTCGTTATGATGATCTACTTCTCAACTGCAATTCCATCTCCCCCTTCAAAGGCTGGACGGTTTAGTTGAAAGAAATCTCATAGTCGTTCTCTTTGTATCGTATTTGCTGACCGCTACATTTTTTTTCTTATTCTCACATCTACCGGTGGCACCGATCTTGTGGCCTGTACCTCTACCACATCATCACGATCATTCCATTCCTCAGCCCATTTATTCCCTCTCTCACTCTGTCTTGGAGCATTTTCTCTTGTTGGTAGATTAGTAGTTGCATCCTATTCTACCGCTAAGTCAATTGGCTCTTCTACTCTCATTTCTCTTTGCACCTCTCTCTTTCTTTTTGGTGCAACTCTAGGTGGCCGAGAAGGTAAGGTGCTTGAAGCGGTTGCTCCTGATTGTTCAGCAATGCTGTCTAATTTTCTGTTTAGCACCTCAAACTGTTTCATGAACTCTTGCCTCATAATTTCTAGGGTAACTTCTTGTTGGTTCACCCTCTCTGTCAGTGTGACAGCCTTTGCTTTCTTCGCTTTGGAAGTAGATGGTCTGACCACTAAATGGTTTAGTTGACTGGTGGTAGTCTCTTCTTATTGTTGTCTTGCTCAAACCATCTTATCTGATCTGTACAAAAGATAGAATGTTTGTCAAAGCTTTACACTCCCTCTTTATGCTATGTAAAAAAAATTAACATCTTTAAGTAAACTCTGGTCCATTATATAAAAGCATCTTCTGCATTATGTTGTCGTGTTACTCTTGCATTAAATTTATTCTTTTCTCTAGTGTGATTTTGCTCTGATACCAACTGTGATGACCCATCCCAAGATGGCAAAGCCATGCTGGCAGTATGGTGGGTTTTCCCAAGATCTACCACAACTTGAATAATTAAATGCATCATGACAAAACACTAGCAGAAAAATAGTGAAAAAAAATGTGTGTAATATAAAATTTTGCTAAAAATCTATTACAGCCAATTCAAATAAAATGAATTTATTTAAAAATCTCTCTTTTCAGCAATCTTCCTTTGAAACCCTTACTTTCCTTGGGATGTTCCATTTGTAAGAGGAAATGAAAAGGGTAAGTGCAAAACTCAGTAAGCAAAAAAAAATCTTAGTACGCATGTTAACCAAATCCTACACAAGTACCACATCTTGTATTCCTCTTATTATTTTAATCTTTTAACCCACATTTTCTTTATCATTTATTGGGTATATATAACTCTAGTAATCTTATGACCAGTTTGATGGACCATCACATCATGTCTAGGGAAGGAAAATCTCAACCCTTGGTAGTTGTCCAATCAAAATTTAAGATTTGGCCATAATTTAGAAAATCTAACCAATCCAGTGTGTTCGAAAGGTCCAAAAACCCTAAAAATGATTATCTAATCATCCAAAATGGAGATCAGGAAGTCCCAAAATGAAAGAACAAAATCTAAAAAATGTATCTTAATTAATCATCATCTGACTCATGAATCTGGTTAATCTCTCTTAATTAATCATTATCTGATCAATCTCTCTAGATTAATCATCACCTGGCCCATGAATCTAGTCAATCTCTCTTGATCAATCATCATCTGGTCAATCTCTCTTGATTAATCATCATCTGACCCATGAATCTGGTCAATCTCTCTTGATCAATCATCATCTGATCCATGAATCATAAGGATTGCATAGGAATAAGGAATATAAATATTTCACGGCAGATCTTGTGGACCAATTCAATCATCTAAATGATAAAATCTAAGCCCTTTAAATCAATCAACATAAAATCTAAAGATCTGGTCCTCTAAATGATCCGTTCATCGAGTCCAGAATATTCAAAATTGTGGAAAATTAATATAAAATTATTAAAATCTGACATCTATGGACTCTAAAATATCACATCTAATTCTGGTCGTCCATTTCCATTAGGGTTAGGTTTTCTATAAAGGCAAAAGACCTTTCTTCCTCCCCATGACCAGCTCCCATGGCTGCTGAAACCCATTTCTACCATCTATGCTAGCAGCAACGGACAGTTTAATCTGGTTCGGGCAACCTAAATCTAAAGCAAATGTGATTTTCAGATTTCTAACGAAATCTGCCATGGTGTGGCCATCTGTCAACCATGACTGTGGAAACAACACTGGACAGTAGGTTGCTATCCATGTGTACAAGTAATCTTAGTTGGGTTTTGGGTTTTGTCTAATCAGAAAATTCTGATTTATTTCTGAACTTCTAATTTCCTAAAAATTGAGGAAATTAATCTCTTTGATACTTGATGTCATGCATTAATAAAAATCTATTTATGCACCTATTGTGCATTCAATCAATTTCTAACGCATCAATACATATGGATAATATACACTGTTCAGAATAATTTCAACGCATCTCCATGAATGCATCTAATTGACGTGCACAACATGCTTGTACAAAATTTCCACATGCACCATCACATTAATATCATTGCATTCAACAAGCTTGGATTTATTCCATACAAAAACACATGTGACAAGTGACCTTATAATCTAGTCTCCATGTCTGCATTCTTGTTTGGCATGTACAAAGTGTATTCAACATACACATACCATCTGACCAGCAACTCTATTGCATTCAACCTGCTAACCCAAGCATGCAAATCTTTGTTGAATATTAATACAACAACAAGCATATGATATAAATATAATGCATTAAAAAAAAAGATCCAATGAATCATATGATTTTTATTTATCTAAATCATGCGTTAAACCATTATAAATCTAGCACATTAAAAGAAATCCGATCTATGTGCTTTAGATAAATCTAATTAATACGCTCTCTAATAAATCTATGCATTAATTAAAAATCAACTTAATGCACAATAAAATACATGTATTTATTCATCTAAATCATGCGTTTAACCCATATCTCTAACATATTCATTCTTAGAGATCTAATGAATACATTGTTAAATAAATCTATGCATCGATTCAAAATTCTAATCAATGCATGGCTTCTCTAGTACATCAATCCCATAAATCTGATTCATGTATTCATCATCTTTTGCATTCAATTATATAAGTTTAATTAATGCAAACACATAGATTTACTCACATAAATAAGTCTGTGATTGGTAATCTAATACATCAAATTTATAATTTCAATTGAGGCATTTATAATCTTTTGCATTAATTTCTATAAGATCTAACTAATGCAAAATAATATCTTCTACTTACCAATTTTGGAGATCTAGAAAGAAAACAGCAACTCACCTTTTGATCAAGGATTCCCAACAGCAAAATCTTTCCTTCTTTTTTGCTCTCTTTCTCCTTTCTAATCTTAGCAAAAGGTTTTCCTCTCCTCTTGGGAAACCCCTTGTTGCTATTTAAAGAGAATTTTCCTTGTTACATAATTCAACTAGAACTCTACCTGCATAATAAGTTTTTAACTAGTTGATAGGGCAGGATATGGACTTATCCTCTTACGGGTCCCACATTTTTAAAAGTGAGAAGAAAATATTAAAATTAACCAAATCTCACAACTCTAAATTCAAACCCTTGACCTCTACTCTCATTAACCATGGTTCTAACCATCCAAGCTACACGTGTTGCTGAGATTTAAATAATTAAATAAATCTTCTAAATCTCAAAAATCTATGGTCAACATGTCAACGGTCAAGAATTCAACTCTTCTCATATCAGGGTAAAAAGGATAATTTTATCTTAAAATTTGATACAGGTTATTACGGCCCTTTAGCATTTTCTCACTACCCATTGACTAATGAAAGAAGATGCGTTCTACCTTAGAGCCTGTTTAGAATGGGTTTAGCCTCCACCACTTTTTATTTTTATTTTTATGCTAGTGTTGGTAAGAAGATAACATGACAAAAAGGGGGGTATGTTTTGTGAAGGCAGGCGGGATGAGGCCTAACGCCTCTCGTGGGCCAGTGGAGATTAGGTTAGCATGTTGGAGCACACAAGCCTACAAGATGGAGCCCAAGCATATGCATTGACTGGCCAGGGTGAAGCCCAATTCATCCGTGTGGGATGGTGATGAAAAGCCTCGCATCCATGTGGGTTGGCTGACATGGAGCCCAACTCCTAGCTAAAAAACATGGCCTAGATGGGCTAGAGGGGCCAGCGAGACTAGTGGGCCAGTTCTCTTCTTCTCTTTTCTTTTTTTTATTTCCAAAATTGATGGTATTCTTTGAGGGAGGTCCAAAATATATGTTTTTGGTCAAAACAAATCCCCACAAATTCATGATTGTGTTGGAAAAATCTTAAAAAATTTATGAGCTTTGCTGGAAATTTTTCAAAAATTCATGGGCTTTGTTGCATTCATTATTCTTATCTTACTCCCTTGTGAGAAGTATGCCTTCTTTCATTTTGTGAATGCTTGTTAACCTACTTCTCTTGAACCACTTAACTCATTTTGTGGATTCTTTTATACCTATGGATTCCAATAATAGAATGGCCTCTTCACCATCTCCCATCTCTCTTGATCATGTAGATTTCAGTGATTCTCTCGCCAGAAATGAAAGATCCATGCCTTCTAACAACATTGATCCTGCTTTTACTAGCATTGCTTGTGGACCAAATGCAATAATTTTGAGAGGCAACTTAGAGGAGGGTGAGCTTCCTGCACCAATACCATGCCCACTATGTTGTTGGTAGAAGAAGACACCAAAGAGAAGTGATCCACAACTCAAAAATGGAATAACATTCTATAAGGTCAAGAATGCAGACAAGGGTTTCTTCATTTGAAACACTGTGGAGTTTAGAAGGCAAAAAATCCTTGGTTTTGATGCAAATGACTTGGGACATTTTCTTATTCACCATTTCTTTATAGTACACATGAAAAATCAAGGTCACTTATTCTTCCTTTGCTCCAACCCTTCATTTATCTAGAAAGAAGGCATAGCTATGGATTTTTATTGGCAAAGGCTTTTGCCTATTATGATGAGCAAGGATCATTCAATGGCTATTTCTTGTCTCTTATTCAAGAAATAAAAGACCCACATAAGCATTGTGTGGAGACCCCTCGCCAAAAGAGCAAATTGCTTCCCGAATACTAGTTCACTTATGAGGGTGCAAGAGGACAATTTTGAGGCTACTTGTCAAATAGCGACTTCCTTCGTATTTGGGCAAAGCATGTTGCAACCCAACATAAAGAACTTCTCTAATCTATTGGGATTTATGATATTATTCTCTGCTCATGTGGTCAATTACATAAACACATGGAGGCAATTTGTGGCTTTTTACAATTTTGGTCCTTGACAACTAACTTTTTTCACTTTCCTTATGGAGAAATGAGTATCACCTTGTGGGATTTGAGTTTCCTTTATGAGATACCTATGATCTGAGAACTTCTTGATTTGCACCTTCTGCCAAATGATTCCATTTAGAAGGGTAGTTTGGGCTTCTACATCTTCGATATCATGGGCAAATTAAGGTGATTGCGCTCAAGGCTTCCATGGGTCAGCTAGGCATAATTGTTTGGATGGATTTCCAACCCAAATGCTTAGAAAATTGAGATGCCATCATCTGGAGACTAGTCTCAATGGAGCTTATGGGTTGAGGAGTTCTTTCTAAGGAGTATCAATCCTGAGGAAGAGTTGGCTTTTTTCTTGACATTATGGCTCTTCTATGTAGTCTTCCCTTCATCTACTAGTGACAACATCATCAATCTTTTATGCATAATTCTAGCTTGTTAGCTTGCATAGGATAAGAAGCTATCCATTGCTCCCTAGGTGTTATATGATATCTATTGAGGACTTGGTGAGATGGTGATGCACCCACTAGCCTGGTGAATGGGAAATTTCCCAACTCATTTCTTCATCGCTTGGTTAGGGTTGTATTTTCCTTAGCTTCATGGGGTTGAATCATTGATGAAGTTACCAAACAAGGGTATTCTGCTGGGAAAATTCATGGATCAGCCCATTGCCAATTTGAATTTCAACCAAGTAACTCAGTGACTACTAAAACTACATAAATTTTCATAGAAGATGTTCCTAATGTGTCCTATTAGGAACCCCTAAGGATTTGAAGTAGATGGCGGAGATGAGACCTTTGAAAAGGTTGAGAAGTTTATTCTTTCCTTGCAGTCGTGTTTGTTGCCTCTCCAGCAAGGTTCTAGATTTTGTATAAAACCATATTTTCTTCAATGGTTTGCAAGGCAATTTGGGTACAACCAAGATATGCTGGGAAGTGTAATCTTTATATCGTTGGTGGAGCAAGAGACTAGAATGGGCCTAGCTTTGTGGTATCCTTTGTCATACCGCTTCATAGCTATGCTCCAAAATTACAGTATCTTCTCACCAGGCCCGACTCAAAGTGAATATGTATGCTTGGTGATATAGTTGTAGCGAGGGCAAGATCAGAAGAAGATTGCCTCCGAGCTGTAGTTTTACACCTTATGGCCCATTGGTGTCTTCTTTTGTATTTGATATGAGCAAGAAGCTCTTCTTGGACACAAGAAAGGTCATGGACTTTGAGTGAGTGCCCACTATTCCATGACAAATCTTGTGGATAGATGATCAGCATGCCCACCAAGAGATTCTTCGTTTCGACTTTAGTTGCATGAACTGGTGAGCCTATGGTGAGGAGGTGCATCTTACAGACAAAATCACCTATTTAGAGCTGGTGGTAACTCATCCTGCTCCTCATCACCCTCCGGCTTATTCCGAGAAAATTGCATCAACTAGTATGATTATTTCTTTCTTCTTACTTGATATGCCTACTTTTTTATATTTAATCCATTATATTATTATGTACATTTTAACATGTACCTCTAAAAAGGAGAAAACTTACTAAGGCAAAAGCCAATGCGGAAGCTAGACTAGCTCGCTACTTAGTAGATTGTACACTAGTGCTATTTCGGGGTACAATCCCTCTTGTTCCATTTCCCAAGAAGAGCATGAAAATAGTTGTAAATAAAGAGGCTCTTACTCTTGCTACCAAAAGAGTAAGAAGGTGGCAGCAAGTGAAGAGGTTCTAGCTCTAACTACCCAAAAGAACAAGAAGGTGACAGCAAGTGAAGAGGTTCTTGCTCTAGCTACCCAAAAGAGTAAAAAGATGATTGCAAGTGAAGAGGTTCTTGATCCAGCTACCCAAAAGAGTAAAAAGACGATTGCAAGTGAAGAGGTTCTTGATCCAGCTACCCAAAAGAGCAAGAAGGCGGCGACAAGTGAAGAGGTTCTTGCTCCAGCTACCAAAAAGAGCAAGAAGGAGGCAGCAGGTGAAGAGGTTCTTGCTTCAACTACCCAAAAGAATAAGAAGGTGGTTGTAAGTGAAGAGGTTCCTGTCACACAAAAAGGATAGAGCACTTCAAAGAGCACCACCACAGAATAGAGGAAGAAGGCCAAGTGAGTCAAAAACTGCCTAAACCTCCTCCTGGTTTACTTTCTTGCGAGATAGTTTCTTCTATTCCATCATCTTTAAGACCCACTAAGGCACCAAAGCAATTGGTGGAAAATGTTATTACAGCTGAGGGCATCATTGATGAGGCTACAAAGGAATAGACAAATGAGAGGAGAGGTACTGAAGCTATTACTAGTAAAGAGATTCTCATGCAGATGCATACGAATCAGCTAGAGGTGGTTGATACATTTTTAGGAGACCGAAGGGAATCATCGCCTAATCTCTTTAATTTGTATGAGGTCATCCGTCATCTTGGTGATATTACTTCCCCTCTTTCTTTATTATCTTTACATCTTCTCCATTTGATGGAACCTTCAACCAAGGAGGAAGTTACTTTAGTAAAGGTTATAATGGAGGGTACAATTATTGTTGTTGCTCTTGAAGGCAATATACAGCAAATAGGAGATCCAGTGGAGGGAAACTCAAAAGAGGTTGTTCTAGATATT
Source organism: Pouteria campechiana (assembly GCA_036873735.1). Taxonomy (NCBI): domain Eukaryota; kingdom Viridiplantae; phylum Streptophyta; class Magnoliopsida; order Ericales; family Sapotaceae; genus Pouteria; species Pouteria campechiana. The sequence continues at coordinate 24,905 of JAYJMB010015602.1, forward strand.
GAGAGTCAACATGTCACAGATGAGACCTTCCCTTTTGCTTCAGAGGCATTGTAGTTAGCCGAGATTGTTAATAATATCTATGAACTAGACAAGAGGAAACTAAAACATTGACATCGCACTTCAGTGCTCTGCCCAATGAGGATTTCTTTTAGATGTTATCTTCTGCTTATATCAAAGCCACAAAAGAGCAAAGTAAAGCTCATCAACAGTGCTTAAAGAATGAAATACAATATTTTTTTCTATCTTTGTTAGATCATTGCAAAAAGCATCCTCCTCTGATGCATTTGCAACATTGAGAGATCACTTTTTATTTTGTGCTGAAGGCATATCCAAGTTGGATGGTGACACCTCTTGCCTATCAACTATTTTGCGCAACTGGAGTCTTCAATGGGTGTGGTTATGGTGGATCCCGTATGACTGAGGCATTTAACTGATTAGTAATGGTGGTACATGCCAAATATCCTCATGAAGTTAGCATTGGAGGTAAGATTTAGCGAATTGTATAGAGCTAAGACCATGGCAGGCCAGTAGTATCCTAGGCATTTGACTCATCTGTATAATCTTTGACCAAATAGATGCCCGCTGCATTCACTAGAATGTGCTTTCTAGAGTTCATATTGAATCTCTTCCCCATTAAGACATCAGAGCCAGAGTCCATCATATACCTGGCAATACAGTGTATTATTATAATACACATATTAAGTGGCTCTTTTTCTTAGGGCTAATCTTTCTTGCAAGTTTTCTAAGAGGATTGCATATTACAAGTAGTCAATGTACAGGGTTCGCCAATCATCCATCATTAGTTCCATGCAGACTATGCATTCTACTCGCTTAGTAGTCTCCTTATTATATGAGTTAGGAATGTGGCTTCTTTGCTCAACTTTGAAAATGACTTCTTAGCTTCCAGCAATGGCTAGAGCAGTTGCCAAGTTTGCTAAAGCATCAGCAATGATATTCTTTGTCCATTAGAATATACCCAATGCTGACTTAAAAAATTGATCTAATAACCTTTGTGTGATATCATAATACTAGCATAAACTGGGCTGATGACCTTCATATTCGATGATTAATTGTCGGACCACCAATTTTGAATCACCAAAGATGCCTAATTTTGTAATCCGGAAGTTAAGGGCGATTTGAAGTCCTAAGACCAGTGCCTCATACTCCACTTCATTGTTGGTGTAATTCCTTCCCAAGTAGAAGGAATATAGAAGGATGTCTTTCTCAAATGAGATGCAATTATTCTAATGCCATCACCAATAGTTTTATAGCACCATTGAATTATATTTGCCTGGGAGTGTTGACTTGAGCAATGAATACTTCCTTATCTAGTAAGTCTTCTTGCACAACGACTTCTTCCTCGATTGGTTGTGCTACCAAGAAGTTTGCCAAAATTTGTCCTTTCACTACTTTCCTTGGGATAAAGGCGATGTTAAATTCTAATAATAGTAATTACCACTTTGCCAATTATCTCGATAGCATGGGATGAGTGATCAAGAACTTGAGCGAATTTACTTTAGAAATTAACCGGATCTCACGAGTGAGGAAATAATGCCTTAACTTTTGGTTTGCAAATACTAAGGCAAGGTATGTCTTTTCGATTGGAGAATAATTTCATTATGCATCGATCAACTGATGGCTAAGGTAGTATAATGTTTGCTCTTTACCGTCTTGATTTTCTTATGCAACAAATCCCCCTAGTGATTGCTTGCTCATAGAAATGTACAGAATAAGGGGTTTACCCATAGCTGGTGTAACCAAAATCGGTGCGTTGCAGAGCAATTCATTGATAGTATCAAAGGCTTTCTAGCATGGTTCATCCCAAACAAAGGTCACATCCTTCTTGATTAGGTGGTGAAATGGTCAACATCTTTCTGCCAAGTTGGTAACAAATTTTTTGATGTAAAATAGCTTCCCTTGCAAGCTCCTTGGATCATTTATGTTCCTTGGGGGAGGAATATTCCCAATTGCTTTTGCTTTTTGTGGGTCCACCTTGATTCCTTGATGATGAACAATGAAACCCAAGAACTTGCCAGACCTAACTCCAAATGCACATTTGAGTGGGTTCATGTGTAGCTTGTTTTTCCTAAGCTATACACAGATGGTGCATAGATCTTTGCGGTGTTGATCATGGCCATTGGATCTTACCACCAAATCATCAACATAGCATTCAACATGTTTATGAAGCATGTCATGAAAAATAACTTGCATAACTCTTTAATAAGTATCTCCTTCATTCTTTAATCCAAATGACATAACTTTTTATCAAAAGATATCCATTGGAGTGCAAAATGCTATGGGCACCTCGTCTACTGGCACCATCTTAATTTAGTTGTAGTTGAAGTAACCATCCATGAACAAGAATGTATCATAGAGTGATGTGCTATTGATAAGGAGTTCCATATGTGGTTGCGAAAACTCATCTTTTGGATAGGCTTCATTGAGATTGTGAAATCAATACAAACTTGGATTTGCCCATTCTTTTTCTTTACTCGGACAACACTAGAGATCCATCTCGAGAACTTGATTTCTTGGATGAAGTTGGCTTTCAACAACTTGTTAATCTTATTAATGATTTCTTGCTCTAAGTCAGGTATGAAATTCCTTGGTGCTTGCTTTATTGGCCGCTTGCTTGGACAGATATGTAAAGAGTGCATCATAATATCTGGATCTAACCCAGGCATTTCGAAGCATCTCCATGCAAAGACATCTTTGAATTCCCTGAGAAAATCCATTAGCAATTACTTTTCATGTTCTAGCAAGGTTTGGTGATGAAGGTAAGGTGCTTATCTTAATCAGTACCTAAGTTGAACTCTTCAAGTTCATCGATTATTGGTTGTCCATCATCTTCTATCCCTGGTGGAGCTGCACCATAGGTTATTTCTTCTAAGGAAGAATCAGAGTCATTTTCTTCTTCCTCTGAATGGTCAGGGTTTGGCTTATGATTGGACTAATGCATATTGTCATCATGAGTCTTACTCGCCATTTCTAACTATGATTCAGGAATCGATGGGTCATCAATGCCTTTTGTCATCTATATCATCAGCTCACTCAAAAATTTTGTTTGTAATTCTTTATCGTTGGACTCAGATTCTTCCTCTTTTGTTAATGCATGGTGAGAGGTGGAAAACATGTAACAATGTGCAATTGTTGATAAGGCGGATGACATTTTTGATGTCTTAGATTTAGTAGGAGCTGGCTGATAATCCCACATAGTGAGATTGACGTTGACCTGATACTCACACAAGAGCAATCCGAAGTATACTCCTCATCACTGTCCACATCAATATCATCATCTGTGCCAAGACCTATCTAATCTCTTGGATATCGAAGTCTCTTTAATTTTTCTTTGATTGGTATTGGGATCAGCGGACTGGTTATCAACATATAAGGTTCATCAGGATAAATGCCAAGGAGGTCAATCATCCTTCTACATCCCTTACTAAATTTTTAAAATTTTTAGCAGATAGGAATTTCTTAGGTAGAAGATAAAAAAATATGACATTGTCCATAGGGCAAGCCCATCTCCTTGAATACCAACTTTTCTCTTTTTGCTTGAGATTGCGGTTCAAGTTCTTTGCCCTGAATGATTTCTAACTCAGCCAGTCAAGTCAATGGCCAATTTTACTCGACCAACATGGATTACAATTTTTCTCCTCTGATTTCCCATCTACTATTTTTTATGTTGAGATTGGAGTATGTCTCTTGCTTTGCTTGATTGGGGTTCCCAATGTTAATCTCAAAATGCAAGAACTATGTTGGTTTTGAGACTACTTAAGTGTAAATTAGCACTAAAGGTGACAATGTTGGAGGAGTAGTTATTGTTCTCCTTGAGCTCAAAGTATTGATTTGGAAATAGGTGTTCTTGACTGGTGCCCATTGTTGTGGCATATAAGCTTGCAAAGAGTTTGTAACTTGATTCTCATAAAGTCTAGTGGTGGGGTAATGGCTTGCCCCTTGCCTATTGATGGCTTGGTTGACCTTTTTCTGCATTCTCTTCCAATTGGTCTTTGTGTCGATGCCCCAGCGTGGAAGTAAAAGATGGCAGATTGGAGAAATTTGTAATTGACCTCCAATTGAACACATTCTGAATTAATGGAGTTGGTATTGGAGCAGAAGTGACCAAGTGCTACAATGGTTGCGGATGCGGAATTGATGACCTATCTTCATCAAAATTGTCTAATTGGAGCACTTACAGCTCTTTCATGAGTTTCAACTTATCTTTTTGTGAGATGCTTGTTACGATTTCAAAGTGCGAAGACATTGGTGGTGGAACCACTAGAGACGGAACCATATGTGGAGGTATATCTTGTGATGAGGGTCCTTGTGATGTGGACCCTCATCTTTTGGCAGCAAACAATTATCGCCTTCTATCCATAGTTGGCTTGGCCAATTCTTTTAGCTGCTTTGGTTCATTTGATGTCAGCTCATAGTATTGGGCTTCTGAGAAGAATGCCTTTGAAATTGTGAATGGTCGTACATCAACTGATATATGCCTCATTATGTCATCCAAGTAAAACTTAAAGCATTGGTGCACCGTGGATTCCACAACTTGATATTGATCCAACCATGGCCTAACAAGCAACAAATTATAGGACATTGGCGCATTAATGAAATGGTAATTAGCCTTTATGAGAAATCCTTGAATATCAAGACTCAAGGTTATAGTCCCCATAGTCCTCTCATTTTCTTAGTTGAAGCCTCAGATCACAAGGGTGGTGCTTTTGAGCACAGACAGATACATCCCGATACGCTTTAATACTTTGAGTGGAAGAATATTCACTACAGATCTTCGATCTAGCATAATGCGGTTAATCCTTTCTCTCGCTAGATCGCCACTTACAAATAATGGATGATTATGCTCTATGAAGGGTCATTTATTGCCTTCATCTTCTTCTTTTCAGCTTGATTGAAGGCCTCTATGAAGCTAGATGGCATTCGATGGTGAAAATAGGCTCTCTTTGCTAGGCAAAGATGGTTTCTTTTACCTCTGGGCGATAAGTGATTGTGGATCTCTCGAAGCAGCATTCCTCAATTTGTGATTATAATTGGCTGTATTCTTACCAAAATGTTAGTCCTAGTTAATAATTCCTTTATTTGTTTTGGAAAGGAAGCGTAACAGGAATATATCTTGCAAGGGGATCCACTCTATAACGCCCTGTATTTTTGAAGTTTGGAAGTAGCTCTTCTTCACTTCTGAATAAAGTGAACCCTTGACATTGATGCTCCCTTTGGCAATTGCACCTTCTACAAGAATGTTCTCGCTTCCTATTTGGCTGGCTTGTGGAGGCCTCACCTTCACCAATGTGATAGCAATATGCCACTACCGGATATTCAAACAGATTATCTTTATTAGAGCTTGGGTTATTCTCAGTTCCCAAGTTTGGTAAGTTATCCCAAAATTCCATCCATACTTCATCCGCAGCTGATGAAAGTGATGGTGATGGTCCCCAAGCATAAAGTTCTGGGCACTCTTGATCAAGGTGGGCTCTTCTCTTCTTTCCCCCACCATTTTCTTATAGAAAGATTTGAGCCTCTCAAGCTAGATGTAATCCCCAATGATGGATGGTTGGAACCATAATGGCTAATAATGTATCCTTTTGAGATATGGAAATAAATCATTCAAGTACTCTTCCCTTTGATCTAGCGATTCTGTCCCTTACACCTCATTAATGGGACCTCTAGGATATCTTTTGGGCATATGATTCTGACCTTCATCATCAACCATGATTTCCCTCTCGATCTCTTGGCTAGAGGTTTTTAGGAACTGACAATCAAATTCTTGTTCCAGTATTGCTAAATTGGGAATTTCTTTTACCTATATGTTGTTGGACATCACCTATGCATCCTTCTTCGATGTAATGATTCCACTCTTCATGCAATGGTTAATAATTCTTCCTACTGTCTTGCATTTAACCATTAAGTGATTGATACTTTGATGGAAATGGTAGTAAAAGGGATGGTTCACCTTATCTGCTTTCATTAGGAAGAAGGGTTCTGGTAGCTTTATATTGCCTGATTGAATGATTCTAGAGAGGGAGAGGAGGCATTCTTTTTAGCTTGCCTCATTGACTAGTTCCCAGAAGGTGGTGATCTACTCATTCATCAGAATTGCAAAGTTAACATGGATGCCATTATAGCATAGGTAGATTCTTTATTCCTCTATTAAGGTTGCCTCATGTTTGCTAGCTTCCTTTAGCCAGTGAGTGATGAATTCCTCAATTTGTTTGTCATCTCTTTACTTAATGAGGGAGAGATTTGCCAATGTGATATCTTTCTTGGTCATAAAGAACCTTGCTAAGAATAAGTTTTGCATATCATTCCAGGTCTTGACTGACCCTACTAGAAGCATCAAGTACCACTGGAATGCAGGTCCCTTGAGTGATAAGCAGAATAATCTTAAGCAAAGATTGTGATAGACAGCATAGTTTCTCATCTTAAGATTGAAGAGGGTGAGATAGTGCTGGGGATCATCCATTTTTTCAAACGTGTGAAAGTCTATTATCTGAAAACCTGGTGGGAATGGCTCATTCTTTATCTCTAGTAGATACTGCCGATGATATATGTTTGGCACCTGAGAAAACAAGTTTATTTGCTATTGAGTCATCCAGTCATTCATGATCTCATTCAAGTGTGGCATCGGATTTGAGTTCATTTGATATGGTTGTGCCTGTATATTTGCACCGAATGGTTATGGTGAAACATTTGCACCAAATGGTTGTGCATGGGTATTAATATTAGGTAGTTGTCAAAGTGAAGCAACTAGAGAAGCGAGGGGTGCGCCTTACACTCCTATGGGGTCCCCTCTTAGCAGGCTAAAGATAAATGGTCCTAGTTGCATGATCGTTCCCATGGATGGAATGTTGAGAGGATGTGCAACATTATATGGTTAGCCAGGATTGGAGGTTTAGCTAACATTTTGTTGTGCACATACCTCCCTTACATACTAATTTTTAGTCTCAAGCTATTCCAATCGTCCCAATATTTCTTCCATGGAAGTAGAACTGCATTTCCCTCAGCCATATAAGATGTGAATGTTAGTACAAATTGGTGTTTATGAATTAATTGGTGGGGAGATGTAGACATCGGATCTTCTCTCTCAATATCCTCTGATAGAGAATGGAACATTGGAGGAGACACCATAGATCTAGCCATTGACCTCGTGACCATTCTTAGACGAGGTGAGCTAGGCGGTGCCATGATAGGTCCTTGTTAGTTGAAGTGGTGCAAACACTAACAGGCTGCACCTTCCTCTTCTTTTGTTCTCTTTTCTTTGGGATACCTAAGTCATCCTTTCTTTCTGTTTTCTCTACCTTTGATGCCTTTCTTGGCATCTAAAGGGTTCTTGTCTAATCAATTTCTCTCTTCTGAGAATAAGAGAGATTTTCTAGGATAACAAACACATTATTTCCCAAGTTTTCATCCTGGGATGGAGATGGTCTTTTTGCTATTGCAATGTACTTCTCGAAAGGTACCTTTGATCCTTCTTTCTTTTCCTAAGCAATCAACTTGTAGATTAACATCTTTTTTTAATTTCCTTTCTTCATTGTCATCTTCCCATTCCTTCTACCAAGCTAAGCAGAGCCCTTGGGAGCCTTGCATAGTGCATACCTCCCGGAGCGGTCAATAGACTTAGGATTGAAGACAACTCCTATTTGCTTCCCCTTTATAACTCTGCAGAGGTCAAGAACTATGACCTTCTTCTGCTTTATGGGAGATGAAACCTGAGCACCCCCATTTTTGAAAGAGTCCAGAGTAGTGTTGAAAACAAGTTCATCTCCAACGATTTGTGGAGCAAGAGGAGAAATAGCCTTTCTCCTCTGCCCCTTGTTCTTCTTATGTTTCTTTTCAACCTCATTATTGGCGAGGTTGGGATCATGGAAGCAACCTTGGGAGTTGTTGGAGTGCCCTTAGTTGCTACTAGGGCTATCTTGGGAGCTAGCATAGTAGCCATGGATGAGGTAGCAATTGGGGCTGCCGAGTCCCTCCTATAAATAATTGGTGCCAGGCTAGTTAGCACCATGATGGAGTGAGGGGTCTTGTTGAAGTTTTGGGGGGTATTGATGGCAAAGCTGCCACCTGGCAAGAATCTAAACGCAAGTGATGATGCCTTTAGGATTTGAATTGAGAAAGAGAGAATGCACGTGGAAATAACCAAAGATCTACGAAGAGCAAAAGAAGAGCTTAGCAATTCTATAAAAAATAAGGTCTCTAAAATGCATTAGCATTACTTCTCCTTAAAGATGAAGGGTGGGATGTTTCATATTGGGTTCATTATGTTTATAACAAGTACAAAAAGAGGAACTAAAACAAAAAAATGGAACAACATAAGGATTTGTCATTTGTTGAATGAATCAAATATTTTTTATTTTTATATTAATATCCTCAATTAATTACACTTACTATGTAAATTAGAAAATTGCATATTCACATCCTAGACCATAAGTGGTCCTAATTACATCTCCACAATGAGAAAAAACCCTTAATTATAAGGAAAAGTACAATGTATCTTAGAGACCCAACAAATAAAGCATAGTCTCTAGAACAAATGTGTGCTTTCGTTGAGATCTCCATGCACATTACAATGGCTTGATAGTTAAAAGATTGCCTCAAGCCAATGGGCAGAGAGGATGACACAATTCTAGACTGGGTTGCTAGATTCTGGGTCAACCTAAAGAATTGGTATTTTGATCCAATTGGTTTATCCCGGATGGAATCAAGACTAGGTGATTTTTGTTGTTTAAACTATAAGAAACCATAAAGATAGTAGTTAGTTTGTGACCCAATTAGTATATCCCAGAAGGACTCAGGACCTAATGATCTCTATTGTGTTTAGTCTAGAAGAAAACTAGTAACCTAGGTTTGGTTTAGCTTTCACACATTGCCCATGAGAAGCTTAGGATGAGTAGGTCAAGTTGACTAGGTTAGCTTGGCCCTCTCCATTATCCATGAGAAGCTTAGGAAGAGTACAATCAGGACGATTGGATTTAGCTTGGCTCTCACAATTGCCATGAGAAGCTTAGGATGAGTGGGACCAGGATGATTAGGTTTAGCTCAGCTTTCTCAATTGCCCATGAGAAGCTTAAGAAGAGTGGGACTAGGATGGCTATTTTTAGCTCAGATCTCTCATTTATTCTTAAGAAGCTTAGGAAGAGTGAGACTAAGATGAATAGATTTAGCTCGGTTCTCTCAGTTTCCCATAAGAAACTTAGGAAAAGTGGACCTGGTTAACTAAGTATGGTTAACTTTAAATGGTTTTGCTAAGGTTTAACTTGGTGAGTCATGACTCTGTGACCTGATCCTAGACTTAGGCTTTTTTGAATGATTGGATGAGTAGTGTTTGCTAAGGTTTGACTCAGTGAGTCATGACTTAGTAACTCAGTCCTAGGCTTACGTTTGGGTGACTAAGTGAGTGGTGTGTTCTAATATCTTGTAGAAAACCAAAAGTGGGCGATCTCTACTGTTTAACCTGTGAGAGATTGTAGATCTAGGTTGCATGAATTAAACCTAGTTACACTTTGAGTAAATTAAGCCTAATAATAATCAGTAACAGCCCCTAATAATCTTCAAGAAAATGAGAGGGCACATGTCATTATCTCCCTAATTTTCATGGATTATTTTCCAGAATGACTCAGCCATTTTCAAGGTTTAATTAATGTTTTGCCAATTTTAGGTATGTTTTAACTATTCAATTTAGCAACATCTTCTTGTCTATTAAACATGTGGGACCTACCATTACCACGATGTGAGTTAAACTCAAGTGTGTACCATAGTGAGACCATGGCAGAGTACCCTTAGGTACCAAGAAAAATATCCAGTTGGCTAAAAGCATCTGGCGTCAAGGGAGGCACCCGCCTTATGAAGAGTAAATATCCAGTAGGCTAAAAAGCCTTTGGCGTTAGGGGAGGCACCTGCCTCTTGAAGAGTCTTTCAATCCAAAATAATTGTGGCTTTCAAATGAGAGAGGGAAGGGATATTTATAGGCTTGGAGGGCCTACCTCTGCTACCTAGGTGTGTCATGTAAAATTCTCACCTAAACTACTTGGTAGTGGATTGCAAAATTCCAATGAATTTGCCCTTGACTCCGCTACTTGGTAGTGGAGTGTAATTTTTCTTTTTTGATTTTGCCTTTGCCTTCACTACTTGGTAGTGGATTGCAAATTTTCATAAAATTGCCTTTGCCTTCGCTACTTGGTAGTGGAGTGTAATTTTCCCTTTTTGATTTGCCTTTGCCTCTGCTACTTGGTAGTGGATTGCAAAATTTTCATGGGTTCGCCTTTGCCTTTGCTACTTGGTAGTGGATTGCAAAAATTCTCATGAATTAAAATGTAAAATTTATAATCTCATTTTAGTTTTTTAATGCTTTTCCAAGAAATATTTTTGGAAATACCATTTTTCCAAAACACTTAACATTTTTTGTAAAATTACCAAATTGCACATGTCTCAATAATCCACACATAATTCTTGTAAGGGAATTTTTGTATATCTCAAGCATGTGGCACATCTAATTACCATTAAACATTGTTCTCATCAGATCATATCAGATTAACTTCGTTTTGATAATTGATTAAAGTCATCTTGATGGGGCATCCATTCAAATCCAAGGATCCTATTAATGCTGTAATGAAAATGTTGATTCCATGATGTTATTTGGACTGTTTCAAGAGACGGCTTACTACCTTTACTACCCACTTGTGACTAACAAATCATTTTTCAAAGTCCATGTAAAACATAATGAGCGACCCCTTTAAAAGCTTTTACATGGTCAACTTAGTATCCTGCCACCCAGAAGTAATTGAAAGCCATGACTTTAAGGCTTGATGACCATCTTTATGCCATACACTTAACTTAGGCTTCCACTAGCTTCAATAAAATTTATGGGTGGACTCACACCTTTTATGTGTAAGAAATCTACCAACCAGCATCGATTTTACATAACTCCATGTTACAAATGAGTTTCTGTCCAAATGAGCATAAATTCACATCATCCTTACCATTTTTGTAATAAGTACAAAAAGAGGAACTAAAATAAAAAAATGGAACAACATAAAGATTTATCATATCTTGAATGAATCAACTAATTTTAATTTTTATAGTAATGTCCTTAATTAATTACACTTGTTGTGTACATTAAAAATTACATATTCACATTCTAGACCACAAGTGGTTCTAATTACATGTCCAAAATGGGAGAAAATCCTTAATTAGAGGAAAAAGTACAATGCATCTTAGAGACCAAAAAAATAAAGCACACTCTCTCAAACAAATGAGTGCAGTCTTTGGGATCACCAAACATATTATGATAGCTTGACATTTAGAAAATTACCTCAAGCCAATGGGCGAAGAGGGTGACACAACTCTAGAATTGTTTGCTAGGCTCTAGGACAACCTAAAGAATGACTATTTTGATTCAATTGGTTTATCCTGGATGGAATCAAGACTGGGTGATTTCTATTGTTTAAATTATATGATAGCATAGAGACGATAGGTGTTTTGTGACCCAATTGGTATTCCCAAAATGACTCCAGATGGGTGATCTCTATTGTGCTTAGACCAGAAGAAAATATGTAACCTAGGTTTGGTTCAGCTTTCTCACATTGCCCATGAGAAGCTTAGAAAGAGTAGGTCAGGTTGATTAGGTTAAGCTTGGTTCTCTTAATTAATCATGAGAAGCTTAGAAAGAGTGGGACCAAGATGACTAGATTTAGCTTGGCTCCTCAATTGCCAATGAGAAACTTAGGATGAGTGGAATTAGGATGACTAGGTTTATCTCGACTCTGTCAATTGCCCATGAGAAGCTTAGGAAGAGTGGGGCCAAGATAATTGGATTTAGATCAACTCTCTCAATTACCCATGAGAAGCTTAGGATAAGTGGGACTAGGATGACTGGGTTTACCTTAGCTCCATCAATTGCCCATGAGAAGCTTAGGAAGAGTAGGGTTAGGACTACTAGGTTTAGCTTAGCTCTCTCAATTACCCATAAGAAGCTTAGGAAAAGTGGAACTAGGATGACTAGGTTTACCTTGGCTTTCTCAATTGCCTATAAGAAGCTTAGAAAGAGTGGGACCAAGATGATTGAATTTAGCTCAGCTATCTCATTTACCTATGAGAAGTTTAGGTAGAGTGGGATAAAAATGACTAGATTTAGCTCGGCTCTCTCAATAGTCCATTAGAAGCTTAGAAAAAGTGGACCAGGTTAACTAGGTATGGTTGATTTGAAATGGTTTTGCTAATATTTTACTCGGTGAGTCATGACAAAGTGACTCAGTGACCTGATCCTAGACTTAGATTTTTTAAATGATTAGACGAGTGGTGTTTGCTAAGGTTTGACTCAGTGAGTCATGAATCAGTGACTCGGTCAATTATGACTCAATAACTCAGTCCTAAATTTAGACTTTTGGGTGACTGGGTGAGTAGTGTTTGTTCACAACAAATTTGACCACAAGTGTTTGATGTCAAGTTTTATAGTATAGTGATGAATGAGTGTTGTATCTATAGGGATTGGGTATTCTAATTACTCACTAGCTATTGCCCTGAATAATTCTAACTTTATCTAAATAATCAATAGATGAATAATTAAATGACAAACAAAATGGATAAGCCTTGAATAAAATAAATCAGGGTATGAAAAATTTAGAGGATTGATTTCATTTATACTTCATTCATGGTGTTCTTAACGTATTACCGATTGATCATAGCATTGGGTTGTAAATCGAGAATGCAACAATACTCAACTCCCTCTCCTGACTGCCAAGTCAAGTATCTATTCCTGACACGCTAATTTCAATATCACTATTCAAATCAAAATATTAGGAATGCATTAAGACCTAGGATTCTCTAGAATGATTTCATAAAGTCTAGAAGCTCTCCCGAGTCATGTATGAATTTATGTTGTGATACCTAGATCCTATTTGGGGTTACCTCTTCCAAGTGTCAAATGGACAATCAATTGAAGGCATCAAACACTAAATATCACAAATAACCCATTACACAATCAATCAAGCAAATCATTGATTAATCCATGAAATCCACAAAAAATCCATCTCCCCTCTAAAATGAGAAGATTAGCTACTCATGATGAAGAATAAATCCTAGCAAATAATCATTCAACATCATCAAATCCATAAAATAAAATCCAAGATACAAAGAAAGAAAGTAATTGAAATAAAGAAAGCTTAAGATCTTACTCTTTCAGCTTGACTTTCAATCCTTGAATCTGTTCTTGCTCTTCAAAACTTTGATCTTCTCTCCTTCAAAGCCTTCAAAAAGAACCCTAAAAGCCCTAGCAAAAGCTTTGAAAACCCTAACAAAGGAACTCCTCAAAAAACTTCCAAAATCAGGTTTTATCACACTTCAAAACTGGAGAAAAAAATCCTACATGCTACTATTCACGAGCTTTGGCGTCATGGCCCCATAATTGGAGCCATGGAGCCAAAATTATTGTCCCCAAATATGGGAGTAGTGTATACTAGTTTGCATATATCTTTCTCCTACGTTATCAAACTCCTATGATTCTTGATGCGTTGAAAATATAATTCTAAAATCTACAACTTTCATGAGTATAACTTCCTCATTATATGCCTAAATATATACCAAAAAATGGATTCAAATGAGACTTTAGTCATATTCAACAAATCTAAAGTCTGAGCTAGTTGTAGTGTTTTGGCCACAATTTTCACATTTCATATCCAAATCTTATGTTCATAATTCAATGGATGGGTAACTTCAAGGGATTAAACTTTTATGTTGACCGCTTTTCATGAACCCATCTACATATGTATCAAAAATGGCCTTGAATTGGTGCTTGTTTCACATTCAACTCCTTTTTCACATGTTTTGATACCTAAAACACCAACTAACTCCATTAAGTGTAGTATTTAATTAAATGTAATTATAATATACTAAAATAATGTTAAATTAAGATGCAAAACATGTTAATTTAAGCATTAAAACATGATGAATTATGAGCTCATCAAATACCTCTAAACTTATTAATTTGCTCGTCCTCAAGCAAAACATAGAATATACTTTAAAAAGAAATACAAGCACTACATTGATCAAGTTAATCATCATAAGACCACAATAAAATCAACATAGCTTAGAAGATAACATTGAAATATCATCCCTGTCTAGAATTTCAACTTAAACATCATCCTATCTACCTTCGATTAGTGGTTCATGTGCGAAAGTTATACCCATTCCAATCCAAGTTACTTCATACTTAGATTAATTTATGTAACTAAGTAAAATAGATTAAATTCAAGCCCTATGAATTCACAATTCAAGAGAGACTATAACAAATATGCCTATGAATTCTTTATTTCCATCATAATCTTCTTGTTTTCTTTTTGTGGGATATATTACTATCACACTCCTCAATGTTATCTTCTTTTGATTTCTTTGAAATGTGATTTCCCCAATTTTTGAGTTGTATGACTACCACACCCCCAAAATTATTTTCTTTTTAGTTCATAGAAATATGATCTCCCCAAATAAATTATGAATCTTTAATCATATTCTTCTTTTATCTACTGTTAGTCTCAACCACTAATTACAATGAATTCTAGAGTTCAAACTAAACTAAACATGATTAGTCACCTAAACTGATGCTAAGTACTCAATGTCTTCAAAAGAAATGGCTATGTGATCAAATGTGTGAACAATCTAAAGAAAATTAAACAAGTATTTAGGTTAAGCACACTGACATTATTGACATTCTTCATTTTCTTCCTAAGCCATTGTTATACATCCTTTTCACATCACTGGTTTCATACAAGAACTCTGATCAATTTCTCAAAATAATTTTTTTTTTCAAAACACACAAACAAGAAACACAAAATATACACAAGACTCATACCCCAAAACTTAAAAACAAACATTGTCTGTAATGTTTAAAATAATGAACAAGGGGGAAAGAAACTCTCTTGAGAGAGAATGTGCTTTTTTTATGGTGGAAGAAGGCTGCTTTTGATGTTGTGCTCAGCTTTTGGAAGGGGTCACCTGATATCAAGAAAATAAACTAAAGATTAAATAGATAAACTAAACTAAACTATGGAAAACAAACAAAAGAAAAATAAAATGTGAAAACTTGGGTTGCCTCCCAAGAAGCGCTTTGATTATAGTCTCAGCTGGACTATGGTCTTCCTCATTCTTTGAAATGAAATTTGCTTCTTGTTTCTTCGGTTCTTAAAATCTTGGCATTGGCTCATGGAATGTTTTAGGTGCAGACCATGCAATGGATGATTCATGTTCCCTCAAACTCGAAGCCATTTTTCTTCTTCCAGACCTATAAGAGAAGAAGAAATAATTACTGATAAAGATAAATCAGTGCCAAGAATGCATTCCCAAGGTGATCTGGCAATTGTAACTCCAATGCAGCTTTTACTTTCTCCACCAATGATTCTTCTTCCACTGCCTCTGCCTCATTGCTGATTTTCTTTCTGATGATGTTTCTAATGCCAAGACATGCTCCATGACTTCCACATAACTTGTCATATCTGGACTAACAGAATCTGGAATACAATTTTCTAATGAGTCTTGAACACTTTCATCAGTAAAAACAAAACTTACATAGTCATTTAAAATTTCAATCCTTTTACACATACTCTTCTCAACTAGAAAGTTTATAGCATGGTGATTGTTAAACCTTACCTCATCGTCATGAAAAACACCTTTGTTTGGATTTATGGTAGATTTTATAAGTTGACCAAGTTGAATTTTCAAAGACTTGATAGATGCATTTATATTTCCCATGTATATCTCAATGCTATCAAGTCTTGTTTCATTCCTTGTAAATCTTGCTCGACTTTTTGTCACAAAGGTACCCATGAGATATTCAGGTGAAGGCTTCCTTTCAGTTGGTTGATAATGGGTTGGTTGTTATAGCCCCAATTGTTCACATACTACCCCTCTTCCTTGTTTGGATTTGTAGCCATGTATGATCCAATTGTAGAAGAAGACTCTCCCAAAATTGGAACTCTCTTTGATGCTAAATTGGCTACAGCTAGTTGGTGAATTAGGGATGAACTGTATAGTAAGAGTTGTGATTTGATCCATTTTAACACAACCAAAGACTTTTCTTAACATATTGTTTTCATTGGGCCAATGCAAGGTGTTGAATGTCTTGTCTTTCAGCAAAGAGATTTTTGCATGCAGAATGAAAAGAGAAAAATAAATTAAACCAAATAAGTTTAAAAGAAAAGAGAAATTAGAGTATAGTAAAAGAACATAAAAATCCAAATTAAAGCTAGGATTATTTATTAACAATATTAGTGAATAGTCAAAATAATGCCAATTTTCAGCAATGGCACCAAAAATATTTTCACTAAAAATTTGACCATAAGTGTACAACGTCAAGTTTTATAGTATAGTGATGAATGAGTGTCGTATCCATAGGTATTGGGTATTCTAATTACTCACTAGCTATCACCCTGAATAATTCCAACTTTATTTGAATAACCAAAAGATAAATAATTAAATGATAAACAAAATGAATGGCTTTGAATAAAATAAATTAGGGTATGCTCTAAAGGATTAATTTCATTTATGCTTCATTCATGGTGTTCTCAACGTCTTACCAATCGATCATAACATTGGGTTATAAATCAAGAATGCAACAACTCTCAACTCCCTCTCCTGAGTCCCAAGTCAAGCATCTATTCCTAGCACTCTAATTTTGATGTCCCAATAAAAATCAGAATATTAAGAATGCATTAAGATCTAGGATTCTCTAGAATGATTTTGTAAAGCTTAGAAGTTCTCCCGAGTCATCGATGAATTTATGTTGTGATACATAGATCCAATTTGGGGTTACCTCTCCTGAGTGTCAAACTATAGATACATTATCATTCAATAGATGGCCAATCAATTGAAGACATTATGCACCAAATATCACAAATAACCCATTGCATAATCAATCAATCAAATCATTGATTAATCCATGAAATTCACAAAAAATCCATCTCCCCTCTAGAATGGGAAGATTAGCTACTGATGATAGAGTATAAATCAATCAAATAATCATACAACATCATCAGAGTTTAAATCCCCAAAATAAAATCTAAGATACAAAGAAAGAAAGCAATCAAAATAAAGAAAACTTTAGATCTTTCCCTTGTAGCTTGACTTCCAATCCTTGAAATCAATATCCTTTGAGTTGATCTTCAACCTCGATCTTCTCTTCTTCAAAGCCTCAAAAAAAAAAGAGGCTAAAAACTCTAGCAAAGGCTCTCTAAAAGCCCTAACAAAGGAACCAAAAACCAACCAAAGAAGTCCCCAAATTGCATTGCCTTAAATACTCAATGAAAGAGGGAGCGAAAGTTGCAGACTAGCGCTGAGGCTGCGAACTCAGATCATGGGTTCCAGCCCCAATCTTGCTGATTGCCCACATTGCCTTGGAACATTTAGGGTCACAACCCCGATCTTGTTGCCTGATTTTCATGCATTTTTCTTACACCCTTTCTTCCCTCTTGAGTTGCACTTTTAGTCCTTGATTTGGCTCCATTTCTCCTCCATCCATGGCACCTATAAAAATGCATAGAAACACATGAATAACTTATAACTTCTCAAGGATTAACAAGTAAATAAACTTATGCAATACTAGATATTAGTGAATATAATTCACTTATCAAATACCCCCAAACTTATTTACTCATCATTGGGCAAATCACAAAGAACAAACTTCTGAAATAAACACAAACACAACATTGATCAACTTCATTATCCAAAGACCTTAAGAAGATCAACATAGTTTGGAAGGAAACATTGAAACATCATTCACATCTAGAATTCCAACCTTAACATCACCCTTTCTACCTTCATTTCCTTGGTGTATGTGCAAAGATTTATAGCCATTCCAAATTAAATCACCTCATACTTAGATTAATTTATGCAACTAAGTAAAACATGTTCAATGCACACCTTATGAATTCAGAAATTAAGAAAGACTATAATAGATATGTAGATGATGTTTTACTTCCTTTCTTTCAATCTTAACTATCACATTTTCAAAATTATCTTCTTTTGTATTCTTGGAATGTGGTTCCCCCAAATTTTGGATTGTATTACTACCACACCCCCAAACTTATTTCCTTTTTAGTTCATGGAGATGTAATCCCCCCAAATGAATGATGAGTTTTTATTCATTCTTTTCTTTTATGTCATCTAATGTTTGTCTCAACCAATAATTGTAATGAATTCTAGAGTTTAACCTAAGCTATGCTTACTTAGTCACCTAAACTAATGTTAAGTACTCAATGAATTAAAAAAATGGCTACATGATCAGACGTGTAAGGAATCTAGAGTAAATTAGACAAGCATTCAAGTGAAGTACATAGAAAATGTTGAAATCCTTCATTTTCTTCCTATGCCATTATTGAAACATTCCATTCAAGCCATTGGTCCCCATAAAAACCTTGATCAATGCTCAAAATATTTTTTTTACTAGAACAAAACACACAAACTAGATAAATAAAACACAAAATTAATCACAAGCAAAACACTAAACTGGACTACTAAAACTAAACACAAATAAGACTCACAAAACATATACAAGACTGCTCATACCCCCAAATTAAAAAGAAACATTGTCCTCAATGTTCAAAATAATGAATGAGGGGGGAAGGAAACTCCTTGTTAAGAGAATGTGCTCCCGTGATAGTGGATGAAGGTTGCTTTTGATGTTGTGCTCAGCTAGTTGAAGGGGTCACCTGATATCAAGAAAATAAACTAAAGATTAGATTGATAAACTAAATTAAACTAAAGAAAATAAACAAAAGAAAGAGAAAATGTGAAAGCTTGGGTTGCCTTCGAAGAAGCACTTTGTTTATAGTCTCAGGCCGACTATGGTCTTCCTCATTCTTTGAAATGAAATTTGGCTTTTTGGTGCTCCGGTTCTTTAAATCTTGGCATTGGCTTGTGGAATTCTTCCAGTGCACCTAGTTGATAAGCATTATTGATCAATTCAGCATCATCTAAATTAAAATTATCAACCAATGCTACTTTCAATACTTTCATGACCTTTTTTGAAAGCTTTCAATGTTCCATCCACTGCATAAATCTAGAAGCACTCACTGCTCCCATTGGACAGCTTCAACTCCATGAAAATATTGAACTTCACTTCATCATCATGGATATGCAGTGATTTCTTTTCCTCCCTATCTGTAAAATAAGAAGAAATAGTTATTGGAAAGAATGAATCATTATCAAAACATGCATATCTTAGATGATTGGGCAATTGCTTCGGTTCTAAATTAGTTTTAACATCTTCCATTGATGATTTTTCTTGAAGATTTTCAATAATGTCATTGGGTTTCTCTTATGGAAATGCATCTAAAGCTAGAACATGCTCTACATCCTCATTAGTTTCTGCAACATCTTGACTTATAGAATTTTCATTGCAATATTTTAAAGGATCTTGAACACTTTCATCATTAACAATATAATCCTCCGACATCTCAATCATTTTGCACGTATTCTTCTCATTGTTGTTTGGATTGTTGAAATCATTAGCAAGTTGACCAATTTGGGTTTGTAAAGACTTGATAGATGAATTTATATCTCCCATGTGCATTTCAATACTATCCAGCCTTTCTTCATTGAAAGTGAACCTTGCTCAACTTTCTATCACAAAAGTACTTAAGAGATCTTCAAGTGCGGACCTCTTTTCAATTGGTTGGCATTGATAATCAGTATATGGGTTCATGGTATTTCTTAGCTTTCCATAGAAAAAAATTCTCAAGATTCGTCAACCCTGGATGATAGTGTGTTGGTAGGTTGTATCCATGATAGTTGCTATAGATCCAATGGTTCACACTATGCATCTTTTCTTTGGTTTAATCTACAACGATGTGTGATCCAATTGTAGAAGATGACTCTCTTTTAATTGAAGCTCCAATTGAAGCTAAACTGGCTATATGCCATGTCTCCAGGTTAAGAGATTTTGCATGAACTATCAAGAGACCAAAATAAGTTAAATCAAATAATAATAAAAGAAAAGAGAAATTATAGTATAATATAGAAAGCAAAATTGTGAATTAAAGCTACAATTATATATTTATAATATTAGTGAATAATCAAAATAATGCCAATCCTTAGCAACGGTGCTAAAAACTTATTCGTTGTAAGTTTAACTGGAAGTGTGCAACATAAAGTTTTATAGTACAGTGATGAATGAGTATTATATCCAAAGGAATTGAAAATTTTAATTTTTCACTAGCTACCT